>OY728153.1:163981730-164216257 GCA_963277665.1 Viscum album
GAGATAAAGCTAATAACACAATCACTTCTAATTGTGCTCAGTTTCTCCCTTTTATTTTCAATTCTTCTACCTGATTTTAATCAATTTAAACTCTAGAGCATATCACTTCTCCACTTCGCATCCTTAGATGTCACTACCCCATGGATCGTATCTCCCTAAAACCTAAAACACATGAATCATCAGTTAACAGCATTTATATATATAGGGAGAGGGGGATTTCTCGAATCCTCAAGATGAGGGTATTGGTTGATCCTGATGGGTCAACCCTTTGATTCTTTCTTGGAGTGCATCACACTCCTTTCTTACTTCTTCTAGCTGCCTGGCCAACTTCAACTACTCTGGCCATATGACTAAGCATTCATTACCCACATGCTAAGCCTTTTTTTGATATGTAGATTCTTTAGGCCCGACCTTTCTCATCAGTTGGGGTATAGACCCACTAGTACACATTTTCTTCTTTGAGGTTCTTTCAAAATTCCATTTTACTTGATTATTTCTCTGATTAGGAATCTCCTTGCTTATCATCTTCTCTTGCTTCTTCCACCATTGCAGGGATCTTGAACCTTCCTCTTTTTTCCACTATGGAACATGACATGCGAATTTTTCATTACATTCTTTGTTCATATTTCTTTTATCAGATGTCTGAGTCACCACACTCTTTTTCACTGGCGGTGAGTCCTCTATTAAATGTTTATTATTCTTTATCACAACTGGAGTAGATCTCCCCTTAATATTTCATATTTGTTCACATTCTCTTCTTGAGATCTGTTGTGAGTATAATAGAGGAGGTGACTGATACACCTTTCTTTAATCTCCTTGTTACTCCCCTGGGGCTCTAAGCCTATTCTTCACCTTACCATGTTGTCTCCCAGTGTAGAATTTCTCATTATGCATCACTGGAGTCAAGAATCTCTTTACGAGTTCCTTTTCCTTCCTTGCATTCTTCTTGTTGCAATTTCTTGTCAAATGCCCATAATCTGAACAAATAAAACATTCTCCATCAAAGGCATACCTCGTTTCGTCATTTCTATGTCGAGATTCTGATACACCTTGAGTTCTTATTCTGACACGGGGCTCTTGAGCTTCCTGACACATACTCATGGTGTGTCCCGTTATTCCACAGTAATAGCATCTAATAGATTCTTTCCTCTGAGAAACTCTTCCCTATGATTTCTCATGATGCTTCTTCTTATTCTTAGATTTAGTAAGGTTTCTGTTTTCACAGCCTAAATGTATTCTAGAGCCTCTGAACAGAAGCTTGACGTGTGACCATGAATCCCGCAGAAATAGAACATGTCGTCACTTCTTTTTGTAACTGACCTCTTTGGCCTATCTCCAGCACCTACAGGGTTTTCTCCACTCCTGGAGCTGTTCGCGGCTCTCTTCTTATCATGCATGGGAGGTGATTCATCAAATCCAATACCAGCTTTTCTGAAACTTCCTAGTCTTTGAGCTGAGAAAATATTCTATTGTTTCTCTTCAGAAATAGAATATCTATTCTTCATTTTATCATCACTTATCGAAGGATGATCAAATAGCAAGTGTAAGGCATCCTTCATTTTTGGCATTCCTTTAGCATTGGATTTCTACACTTCCTTCTTTACTAATTATAGCTCTTCTTACAACTTCTGAATCTTCATATCACTTGATTTAAGTTGGGCATTGAATTCCCTTCTGAGATTCTTTCCACGACTCATCTCATCTGCCAATTCTTGTGTGAGCTTTTCTACCATACCACTTTGCTCCTTTACTTTCAATTTTTCTTGAGAAACAGATTCAGAGATAGATTCATTCTCTTGTTGGAGCCTTTGATTCTTTTAAACTTGTTCAGACAACTGTGTAGCTAGATCATCATTTCTGGCTTTGAGATTCTGAATTTCATATGTGTTCAGATTCTTTCCCTTAACATCAACTTTTGATTTTTCAACCTTTTCTGATCTCTTTCGCAGTTCTTCATCTTGAGAATCATTTTTCTACCTCATATCAGTAGCTATGTCAATAAGCCTTTGATTCAAACTTCTTAGCTTGTTGATCTCAGTTTTCAGTGCTTGGATCCGAATATATTTAGATTTAATTTCATCAGTGTTTCTAACGTCACTTTAAATATCAGGTTCTTCAATACACTTGACTTGATCTTTCACATTTCTATTCAATCCATCGATCTCCCTTTTCTATTCTTCAATCTTAAGCTTATACTCACTAACTGATTCTGAGTTCTCTCGTGTTGATAACTTGAGTTTCTCAATTTCTTCCATCAACTCAGACTTCTCTTCTTCCTGCTGCTGCATATAGAGTTTGGCATCGTGAACAACTTTGTTAAATTTCTTTGTTTTAGCTCTCCAAACATCTATCTCTTCAAGAGCAGCCTCTAACTCAGCTCGCATATCTATTCTTCCTTTAATTTCTTCTTCTGTTTCAATATCACTTTGATGCTCATGTACTTAACTCATTCCAATATCATGATTGAGTGAATCAGTCTTTTCCCTATCAGAATCATGAAGACCTTCCTTCAGTAAGCTGTTTTGATTCTTTTAGTTGAATCACACTTTTTTCAAAAACACTTCTACACTGAGGGAAATTACCAGAATTCTGATTCTTCTTTGATGATTTTCCTTTTCCCATGGTAGATTGTGATAATAGAAACGGTATCTTCAACCACACAGATCGACTACACCAAGTCGAAGCAAACAAATCTGACAAAAGAAACTTATCCCTCTGATACCAATTGTTAGGACCAATAGGGGCCTATATACCCTAAGAGGGGGGGTGAATCAGGGTATGGATATTCTTTTTCAAAGTTCTTCCTGTCCCACTGGATCTTGACCTCTTTGTTACAAGGTTCACTTTGTTTGCACTTGTGTGTATGTTATGATCACTTAATTTCTTCTTTATCTGATGATAATGCTTTAAATGCAATGCAGGCAAATTAGTACGCAGACATAGATATTTTTACTTGGTTCACCCTCACTGGGCTACGTCCAAGGAGCATACGCCGACAGATTGCTGGTCGTACCAAATTCCACTAATCTTCACTAGATGTGGATACAAAGTTTGGGCTAGATCACTTCTATTCCTAGGCTCACTGCCTTTACAATGTTTAGGGTCAGCTCACTGCTTTCCCAAGGGTCACTCCCTGTTTCTCTCTCTATGGCTCACTGCCGGTGGAGAGGATCACCTTCTTCCTCTTCCTAGGCTCACTGCTCTGGAAGGGAATCCACTCACAGTTTATAGACCTGTAGGTCTCCTCATTTGCATAAATAAATGCATCCTCAACTGTTGATAGATGCTCTTTTATAGTCAACCTTTCATCCACTGATGAATACCACTTTGCCTCTTAACCACTGGGAAATTCACTTTGGAAACACCTTCGCAAATCACCCTACTTCGCTAGGCTCCCAATTTCACGAAGCTCAAACAAGTCTTCGTGAAGCTCCTGCCTTTTCACGAAGCACTCTCACAAAGCACTTTCACGAAGCACTCTCGCGATGCTCATCCATCGCAGAGCGACGTCCCTCGCGAAGCTCACTGAGCCAATATGGAACTCTCACCTTTCGCGAAGCTACATTAGCCGCCATGAAGCACCTCTTTCGCGAAGCACACTGGCTACGCGAACCACCTTCGCAATCCGAGAGCAAAAGATCTTCTCTGAAAATTCTCTCTCTGCTTCTCTCGAGGGGGTTGGCCTCTATTTATAGGTGATTCCACCAACCCTCAACCCTTCCACGCGAAGTCAATGCCACGTCATCTCAAATCGCGAAGCTCCGAAGATTCCGCCGAAATTTTGTCCAAATCGTGAAGCACCTCGGTAATTTTTGGATCGCGAAGCTCGTCGTAATCGTAGAGAATCACCGTCAACATTATTTCGCGCCTTCGCCGCGAAGCTACCTCGCAAAGCCCTTCACCGCCACGATGTGCTTCAACTCTGCCGTTCGCGAAGCTTTGACGTAATCACGAAGCATTAACGCCTCCATTTTTCTGATCTTTGCGAAATCCAATACATGCATCCTCTCTTCGCGAAATTCATGCCTTTTCCATATTAAAATACGATCTTCATGGATATCCACTTTTCGCGATGCTCACCAAACTCCAAATTTTGGACCCCAAAAATTTGGCAAACACTGGGAAATGGAACCACCTTGTACTGCTCTTTTGTACCGCCTCCAGATCGTCCTTTCCTTTGTCATTGTTCTTTGTTAACATGGATTGTCAACAAGTTCTCAGGAAATAGACAATTCTCCATGGAAACCTGCTTTGTCAACAAACAAAATCAACCCAAAAATACTTCAATGTTACCTTAAGGGATTTTTTCCCAACATGTATTAGTGTCTTTAACTTAGACTTATCCCTTGACACTTTATCATTTCCTTTCCTTTTTTTGTCTGCGATAAGAATTGAAGAGTCAGAATTCTTCAAATCCTTATTTACTTAGAAAACTAAATACAAAAACTCCAGGAGTGACTTATTTATATTATATATATTACAATTAACAATTAAAGTCAATAAGATATGTGGTAAAGAGGAAATACTGATATCAGTAGTAAGTTCTTTGTTCTGCTTGAAACCAATGGTCTCCAATCACTCAATGTACCTGATCATCTTAAGTACATGAGGTCCTGCTTTATTTTCTTCTGTTATCCCGTATCTATATAGATCACTTGATATATCATATCTTTCTTTCCAAAATCTTCTCCTATTATAGATCTTAGATATAAGACAACATTTGGAAAGTATCTTTGTCCCCATTCATTTTCTGTAACTCACTGGACATAAATGAAAACATGAAACATTAAACTTTTAGTGCATCGTTAATATGATTATTGTATTTATCTTTATCTACCTTGTATGCTCCATGAGGGGCTCAACATAAAGTTAGGATTAAATCACATAAATCTTCCTATCATGGGGAAGTACTATACGTAAGTTCATGTACCACTCTTAGAAGTTATGGTCGGTCAAGATATTCTCTTTATACAATATTGATCAAAGTGATATTGAATTTGTGGTGGAAATAATCCTTAAACCTCTCTTAATAGCCCACGATAAGGCATAATCACTACTCTAAGAGTATAAGGTAGGATTTTTACTGGTCAAGCACATTAACTCATGACTCCTTGATATGTTGAGTAGAGTATCATCTCCTTTAAAGAATTACTTTTTGTTGTTCAATGGTTTGACTATAAAGTTTGAACAAGAAATTTAGGGAACCTCCTTTACTGCCAACTGTAGTTAAGTTGACCCAACACCCTCATAAGATCTCACTGTTAGTAAGATACACCATCAAATATGGTTTAAGAGATCCTTAAATAATCGATTGTGCCCAAATTAAAGTGTTGGAATACATTTAATGACTTTATATTTTCTTTGAGGTAATTTTTAATTTATTTTGACGAATGAAATAATTTTCTATTTAATATGTCAGTTCTATGCGATAGCATTAACAACTTAACCATGATTTTAAATAGAAAAAATTCACTTCATATTTTCATTTTTTCTATGCATGCATTCTTATTATTATATTATGTGATCTGATGTAATAAATACACATTCAAAAAATAATAAACCATGAATATAATATAATAAATAAATAACGACATGATTATGAGCTGTTAACTATTGGTTAATCCGTCGAGTTATTAATGAATTAATTTATTATAACACCCAGAGATTTCATGAAATATTTTTTTCAAATAGATTTAATTCCTTTGATATTTTTCATTACAAGAAACATTGAGTTTAAATGAACCATGATATATTATTAAAATATTATTATGTGACTATTATAACCTAACCATTAAATTGGTAGGTATGAATAGTATTAAACACTTTATAAGACATATAAAAATATCATACTCAAAATAAATTTTTTTAGTAATTATTAAGAAATAAACATTCATTTTTTTAGCAAATTTATATTATGCTTAAAAAGTAGATTTCCTTCAAAGTGATTTTTATTTCTTTTTGTGATAAAATATTATTTTTAATTATTTTTAAATTTAAAAAAGTATTTCATAAAACTAAATACATTTTTTAAAACATAATATCATTATTATCTTAGTTTTAATTTTTAATAATTTTCTGAAAATATAGATTTTCTAGTGAATAGTGAAAAATACTGATTTTTATTGGAAAATGTATTTTGTTTCCGGAATGTAAAAAAAGTTAAATTTATTATTTTAAGTGGTTTTAGAGTAAACTTAGTTCTATTTTATTTTAAATAATTTAATAAATTTAATTGGAATCAATTTCATGTTTGAATTTAGTATTTTTAAAAACATTTTTATATGTAAAAAATAATTTTCATGAAATAATTGTTTTTATGCATGCAATGTGTTTATTTCTTAATAAATTAAATTAATTACTATTGTTTTATTATTTTACATAAATATATATATTATATATTCAATAAAAAATTTAAAATATTCATCTAATATTTTTACAAAGCATGGGATAAGAATAAATCCAGTTTTATACTTAAAAACTGTATTTTTCTAAAAGTTTTTTTCAGCGCGTTTTTCAATATTATTTTCAAATTAATTTCTATCACTTATAGGTATGTAATTTGATAAAATTTATTCCATATTTCTAATTAGGACATTCAAATTTGGTAAATAGTCCCCTTCTATTTTTAGTCAATATGAATAGTAACTATTGTAAAATTTATCACCTCAATAAAGGGTATATTGGGTTAATCTAGGTTAAAAATAAGTGATAAGACCATAATTTTTCATAATAATTATTATTGGATGAATTTAATTACACACGTATCAAATTATTCTTGAACGTTAGTTGTTAAATGGAAACATTTCTTTGAAAATTACCTATATAATATTTAAATCAAAGAAAGTAACAAAATCTCACTCCCTAAGTTTTAAATATCTCTTATGTGTCCAGATAGGTAAAAATCATGTTATGAATGAATAAAGTGTATATTTTTATATTAATGAAATTATTTTAAAGATATATATTAATTTATAATTTTTAGTAATTATATAATGACCTAAGATTCTTTTGCAACACCAATGCAGTATTTCTCCAATTAATAAAAAGTAAAATAAATGATTTTAAAAATATTAAAAGTATTATATTTTGAATGAGTTAATGTGTAACATGAATTTTATATATCTATATGACATATTAGGGTGGTTTTAAATCATTATTTTAGAATTCCACCCTTTTCTTGATTCGTGTAAAGTCTAATTAAATAAATAATGATAGAAATGAAATTAATGATATTTTATAATAAATAATATTTTATTAATTGATTTTCAATTCATAGAAATATTATATTTGGAAATATTAATGGTTTAAGTTTTTCAAAATCAATCATGGTCCATATATGTGTATTTTTTTTATTTTATAGTAACATTATTAACCCTTAAAATCTAGAAAACATTAATTATATGGTAATTGTCAAAAGGGTTAACAAAGGGTTATAACAAAAATAATAAGGGTAAAAATGTGGTAAAAACTTATAAAAATTTTATTGTATGAGGTTAATTTGACTCATCCTCATATTATATAATAATATTATCAACTGGGATCCATTTTTACATCAAAATTAATTTATATTATTTTAATATTTTAAGAAATTCTAAGAGTGCTTCTCCCCTCAATTATAAAAGGCCACCTATCCATTCTCTTTTTCACACCACATTGGGCCTTATAGAACAAAAAAGTCTACCAATTTTTATTATAAACTTCTATATACACATTATAGAGGATTTTTTATTCCCAAAATACCAACTCTAGATACCCTAAAAGGATATGTAAAGGAGTCATTTTAAAGAATATGTAATCGCCTTACCGATCACTTTCTTTTCAATTCTTGTTTTTCCTCCTATAAATCTATTATATTATTAATTAAATAATAAATTTAGAATATAAAATACACTTAAATTTTATTATGATTATAAAACCACCGTTATTCACCCTATTTTCATTAAATGGGAAGTGAAAGTGTCGTTAGGTCATGCGTACACCGTCTCCACATAGTGATACGGTTCATTTTCCATCACCAACTTTCATTGATGGTTATTATGATTGGTTTAATGTTTTTATATGATATTTATTAAATTATTATTCTTATTTATTTTTAATAACATATCTACCTTCTTACCTTCCAAACCATTATAAAACAATAATGTTTTTTGTGCGTACGTATAGAATACCACCTCCACGAAGCGATGTTGTTTGTTTTTCGATTCCATTTTACTTGGATGGTAATAAGGATGAATTTAATGAATATATATTCTATATATGAAAAAATAATTATATTTAAAAGTGATTTATTATTTAAATCTATATCATACCATCCTATAAAAATGAAAGCAACATTATTGCATACGTACCATCTACCATCTCCATAAATGATGTAATTAATTTTTCAATCTCTATCTTTTATGAATGATTAAAATATGTATATAATGAATATATATGATATTATAAGTATTTAAATTATTATGATATAAAAATTTAATAAATTTAAATTTATTATACAAGAGGTTATATTTCCTTCGAATTAAGTGGAACTCAAGTTAAGGGATTTTCATCTTACTTTTATTTCTGTGGGACACATTCCTTTTAGGAAAATTTTTCATTTATTTGGTGTATATAATTCCCATTAAAGTATTTTATGATTCTTCATGTGAATTTTATGGAGATTTATATATCCATATAAGGTTATATATTTCATGGAAATTATTATTCAAATGTTACCAAAGTGGTAAGGGTTTTATGTTACAATGTCATTATTTGTCTTGATTTCTTATGAGTAAGTTATGATGATAAAATGTTGTGATATATATATATAATGGAACTCATGAATTTTATTATAATATATTTATTTCATGAAAATAAATCTTTCCATTTCATTTTCTTCACTATAAGTACTCAAGATATTGAAAATGTGTTTTTATGGAAAATTGACTTTATTTCTCAATTCGATCGAAAAACCTTTTTCTTCCATATCCATGTTTTGTTAAAACAATTAAGGAAGGTTTTTAATATTATAATATTTTTTAAAATTAATATTTACCCATGTTTAAATTTAAAAAAAAATGTTTTAAAATAAATATTCGTTTCCTTTTCCAAACGAGACATTTTTTTATTTTTTCTGACTTTTTCTACAAAAGTTTGAAAGGAATGTTTTATTTTAACGTATACAGCATGAACATAATTTCATGTCATCATGATATATCAATGTTTTGGGGATTAATTTAATATTTTTCATGATTAATTTCAATTAAAATGTTTTTCTTGATATTTAGGAAATTTTTAAATTTTAAAAATGTTATTTCAAAGTGTAAAGTATATTTTCCTCAATAATATTTCAAGTTATCTTTCAAAATCATTTTCCATCAAAGATGTGATCCTTTGATGTTACTTGTGATTTACTAGGGATGTGATCTAATTGTACCATACTTATTATTTATTAAAACGATTTATTTTTATGGTTATAATATGTTTGTGGAACTCATTCCTTTTCCATAGGTTATACTTTGATAAAATGAAGAAATGTTTATGAAACCTATTTCTTTTCTATGGGATATGCTATGGTGAAATGTTTATGAAACAAATTTCCTTAAATGGGTTCTGATATGATAAATTTTTTATTATATTGTGTCATACATATGTATATTTTTAATTATGTTATAGTTTTTATGTTCTGACCAAGGATGGTGGTTATGTTATAACCAAAGATAGAGGTTACATTATAACGAAAGATGGTGGTCACATTATAACCATGAATAGTGGTCACATTATAACCAAGAATGGTGGTAACATTATAACCAATTATGGGTAGTATATATATATCCTTCCTATACATTTTGTAAATATTGATATATCGTGAGATAAATAGAACTAGAATAGAGAGTGAACCCAGTCTGGTAAGGGACTTTATCCACTATGATAGTCATGGGATTGAATCATGACTACTGCAGTGAACTCAATCCATGATGATAGTCTTGGAGTGAACCTAGAATAATATGATGGTTTTTGGAGTCAACTCATTACACTATGATAGTCTTGGAAATTAATCTTTACTACTAAATAAATGATTTTATATGATTATGTGTGTTCTAAAATTCCAGGTCTTATGCCAATTTTATGCTTCCATAGATTATGTTCTTCAATTACTTTATGATTCATATCTTATATGATGAGACTAGGTTTTATTTTTGTTAATAAGTACATATGTGTTGGCGAATGAAGTGGTTATTCTTAGATAATTATTATGGAATCATCTAATGGCATTGGATTTCATGCTTGGACAATTCTCCTTGTAACCTCTAATGATTTTCTGTGGTAATATTTAATGATTGAAGGCATGTGCTAAGGATACTTTACATTGTTTACCAAAAATATTAAAAGGCCATGAAATATGAATTTCATATTACATAATGAAAATAATAATTGAAGTTTCCATGAAAAAATAAATTATTAATGCATGAGGAAGAAGAAAGAGATGGTTGAGATATGGGTTGGAATTTTTGGACTTGATTATTCTACACTTAGCATATATTTTATAATGGTTTACTAAAAAATTATGTGTCAATGACACAAGCCCCAATGGGTTATCCCTCAACCACTCATAGGGGGTACAAGGGGTCAACTGAGTAGGAGAGCCTGCCTAAGGTGGCATCATGGTGGCTAGGGTCGTGTATAATCCCTAAGGAGCGTAGTTCCAACTATTTTGGTGATCCCGTGTGTAAGGATCACGAAGTACATGTACCTACAAGCATGCATAGTTTGGTCCAGATTCCTGTAGGTTCAAGTCCCGATGATGACTTTGTGTAGGTGGAATAGGTGTCAAACCCCATTGCCAGATCAATAAAATTGCACTCACTAATTGGATGGTATACCACACCCAAAACCAACTGGATTTTTGATGTGGGATGAAAGACGTTTCATATTGTTCACCCATCTATTAGAGATACATAGATAACATGAACCATTCAATTGGATTTATTTTCATCGTCCGTTATCCCACACATCACTTATTCAAATGAGAAATCATCTTGCATCTCTTGATGAGTCTTTTTCCCACATGAACAGTGAGATTCATACACTACTACATTGAGATAACTAATCACCTCCACTCAATATGTATAATTCTTAAGAAAAGGAAGAAAAAATTGAATCAAGCATGAAACTTCATCATGATTGATTACGATTGTAATGAAGTAGTCTCAAGAACATTTTCATAAGAACTAGTTAATTTCTCAATAATGAGAAGCGGTGCAAGAATCCATTTTGTGATGATATTTTTATCATGTGATAAAGTGAAGATAACAACTATCGGAATTTCATAAATATTTACAATTGTATGAATATCCAATCATTTACATGAATTATCATTTGGATTATAATGATTTTTTTATGATTTCAACTAAGGAATCACATGATCAATGGAGTGATCATGTGAATAAGAATTAGTTATCACACGGATCATGTGATCCTTTCTGCAGTTAATGGAGATGCCTATAATATCTAAATTCATTAGATCCTGAGATCCTAGGGTGTTTGAATAGGTCCTTGACACACCTTAAAAAATAGAGAAACTCTTCCTATATAAACTGAGGAAAGGGAATTGAAGGATACTTCTATTTTTATAAAAACTTGAGAGTAACTCTCAAAATAGAGGAGCCCATATGATATAAATCACATAAATGATATTCTTGTAAACCATATTGGTTATGGAAAATAAGGTAGGAACACACTCTCATGATTCATTCATGTAAAGGAATGTGTCGACTATAGACACCTTTTTTCTCGTGAAGGGGTTGAGAATATAGTTTCAGACACCACCTATGTCATGCGAAGGAAGGAGAAACCCACAAGACACCAGGACTTGAAAATATGTTGAGGAGAACTCATAGAAACACCCTATTTCACACAAAGCATATATGCAGGACATCATTGATATTTAAAAGGAACTTAAGTTAAACCTATGGAAAATATGTGTCTCACATGTGTGATCTTACGAGGCACCCATGATATTATGTGAAGACATTTATTAAGACACACATGAGTCATATGAAGGTGGTGAAAAAATCACATAAGATAGCTCATGCACTTCGTATGAACTTGTAAATATAATGTGCTTCACATGATTCAATGAAGAAGATAGGAAGACAAAGGTTTCATGCAATCTATGAAATCCATGCATGCATAATTGAGATACTTGAAATACATTTGATAATATCATATAAAATAATAAATTTAATGGTCTGAGGTTTCAAATTCTATGAAAACCATGCATGTAATGTTCTTAATTTGTAACTAAATCTAGGTAGAATATCAGAAGAGATTATATATAATTTGATCATGTTTGGGAAGACAAACTGATCTGACATTGTTAAATATATATCTTTCATATAAATATTCCTGAATTAGTTGTGTGCACCACTTTCACACATAACAATGAGGTTAGGACTTAATCATTCAATGAAATAATAGCTTGATTATTTTTACATAGAGGTGACTGATCAAATACAAGTGATCATAGGCTTGTGACCAAGACCAGCAAGCTTTGAAAAGTTCTTGAATAGGTACATGGTAAAGTGTGATCCAACAAACTCGTATAGAAAGATAAATAGATAAACCTATAGTGGATCAAGGTTTGATGAAAGGAGGAATTCTCTCACATGGATTAGAGAGTAGGAAGTCTCTTATGTGACTCAATAGTATAAGTATCTAGTACGGATTTTGGAGCAAGCCAGTGTGGATTCTGGTAACATTGTGGGATCTAGTATAAAGAACCTCCTATGTGGATTTGGGAGATATATTGTATGAATATATATTGAAAATTGTAATTTTTTACAATATTATAGTGGATAATCTGTGTTGGAAAGAATATAAAACATGGAAAGGAGTAGGTATTGGTACCAAACCTTGTAAATCCTTATATTATATGCCTTTGTATTTATATCATTATTCAAGGTAAGGCTGAGATACATAAGAACAATGTATTTTAGATTTAACCAACCATATTTAATTGAAAATAAAAATTTATAAAAAATATAAAAGGGATCACTGATTCACACCCTCTCTCTATTAGTGATCTCACACTGATATGGGAACTTCAATTGGTTTGAGAATAAATGTCACCACTAAAATATCAAACAGAATTCTGAGGATGGAGAATATAAATCCAGTAAACAACATAATTATTCCCATATTTAATGGTGAGAACTATCATTGATAGAAAAACTATGATGATATTGTATCTTCTTTCACTTGGGGTATAAGTGATAGATGTAGTTACAGTTGGATATCCACCCTGTTTTAAGAATCGTTCTATGACTTTTGAATATAAGAGGAACTTAGATATTGATATAATGGTCTAAATTAAATATTTAGATATTTAAAAGAAAATTTATACAAAAATTGTTCAGTATCCAAGCCACTAATTAAATTTGGGATAAAATGAGAAGTAGTTATGAAAGAATACTTAAAAAACATAAGGTGAAATTCAGAGAAGTAGATTTAAAGATATTAAAATGGGTGATGATGAAAGTGTTGATGAATAATTTAATAAAGTAACTAAGATTGTTTGTAGAATCATAGGTTTTGGTAAAAATGGATGATTGAACCATTGTGAAGAATTTAATAAGATACTTTTTAGATATATTTGATTCAAAAGTTTCTAAACTAGAAGGTCGAGAATATCTATTTTCTAGATAAACTTCATAACATTCTCGTAGCATATGAAATAATAAAAATACCAACATTTAAGAAGAAAGAAAAGGATGATATGGATTTTAAATCCATCATAAAAGGTAAAACTATAGTTAAAGAGAAACTAGAATCAAGTGGTTCTAAGGATGAGGAGACTAAAGAGGACTATAATCAAATGGGGACCTTTTTTACAAGGATGTATAACAGAGACAAAAGATAAAATGAAAGAAGCTACTAAAGTGCTTCAAATATTATGGGTTTGGAAATTTTTCATATGACTATCCAAACAATAAAGCAAATTTCACCAAATATAATGAAGAAGAAGAATAATTCAAGAAAAAAATATAAGAAATACAAAAAAAGGTAAATATGAGAGGAAGAAGAAGAAGAACACTGATGTGGCCTTATTTTGACTTAGTTTTTTCACATCTTTTTATTTAATTTTTAATTATTTAATTAATTAGTTTTTCACTTTTTACTAAATAATCATACATTTGTATTTTAAAAATTAAATTTATTAATTAATCAATTTTTATAATTAATTATGTATTTTTATCCTTTAAAGTAATTAATTTATGTCTTACCTTAATTTTATAGTTTTATAAATTACTAATTAGTTTAGTGGTGATTTAATCTTATTACTTTTTAATAATATTACCTTTTATTAAGTAATCATTTAATCATTTAATTTACTTTAATATTCAATTTGTAATTGTGAATCTTTGAAATTGATTAACTTTAATAATTATTTTTCATTCATTAAGTAATTTATATCTTTTTAAGTTTAATTTTATGATTCAATTTACATCCTTTGTTTATATATTATGATAAATTACTTTAACTATTTTTTAATTCAATTCAGGTTTTTAACTTGGTTTCCTATTTTTATTTTGTCACCCAATTGGTGTGCAGGTGCCACTATTTTATCCTAATTGTGCCACCATTTTATCCCACTGCTGGCTCAAACCGATACGACTATTTCTCCCAAACTTATTCGAACCATTTCAACCCATGCCACCATTTCCACTTGAGATTTTTTCGTTCTTATGTAGTGGCACCGAACCTTTTCTAACCCAAATTTGAACTCGAAGAAAGAAGATGAACCAGATCTGAAATTCACCAGATCTATAAGTTTCTGAGCCAGTTTCTCCATTTTCTAGACGATTCGTGCCGTAAGCAGGGAGTTTCTGTCCACCCTTTCCATTACTTAGAGCCCAAGATGCCTCCCTGTTCTTCTACAACGCCGCACACTAGTCCAAGGACACCAATTCGCCGCCGCCAGAAAATGGGAGCTGCTACTCCTATTTTCACCAGAAGATTGCGAGACCCCCCCCCCCCCCTCTGTGCGCTGAGATTGGTGGGGAGAAGAAAATAAAAAAATAATTAAAATAAAATATAAATAAAAACTTAATAAAAAATAATAAAAGTAAAATATAAAACTATTATTATTTTTATAAAAAATAATTAATGTAAAATAATTAATATTAATAACATAAAATTATTAAACTAATTAATTAAATATAAATATATAAAACTAAACTATTACTAATAATTTATAAATAAAATTAAAATAACTAATCAAATTAAATTTAAGAGAAATACATTAATAAAAATAATAATAATAAACTTATTAAATTAATTAAAATAAACATTAATAATATTATAAAATAAGTTTAATAATTAACTTAATAAAATAATAAACTTTTAATCTTAAAATAAATTATTTTCTTTTTCATAAAATTTATAAATATACAAACTTTAATAATAGATAAATTAATAATAAATAACTTCTAATAATTTAAGGATTTATCTAACTCTTTAATAAAGTTTATTTTCATTTTTATTAATAATGTTTTAACTATTAGTTGTACTCATTTTTTCTTTGTAGGTTTAAAGAAGATATGGAATCCCGGCCAGGTTCATTCCAATGAACTGGTCGGGAGTTCGTTATGAGGGAAAAACTAAAATGATGTGTGTTGCATTAAAAAACACATGTGTGTGATGGTTTTGTGATAGACAAGAATTGAGTTGATGGAAGATGGTCAGTGACATGAAGTATATGATATTTTGATTAAAAATAGAGCAAGAGTGGGGGGGATGATGATGGACTCACAACTCACGATTCATCTCTCGGAGTAAGAGTGGAGTAGATCCTAGATAATTCCTGTAGAACCTCTTTGTAAAGTAATGTAGTACCATAGTTCACAGGGGAGTTCCCTCTCTCCTCTGTTCCTTATTAATTCCATATATTGTAATCAAATGTTTTTAATTTCATCAATGAATATGATAGTTAGAAAAATATTCTTGTTCGGGGGAAATTCTAGTTCTGTTGTTTATCTTTTATTTTCCTTTTCACTTTATCATTTTAATGTATTCAGAATTGATTGAAGAGATCAATTCTGAATTCATTAAACTGCATCGTGCCACTATTATTCAATTTTTAATTCCACGATCATTCGGTGATAATGATCGTGGATACATTTTCTAAAATCTTCTAATTCAAGATGAAAATATCAAAACTAACGGTGAGTCTGTTCTATTATATTTTTTAAATCTTAAACCTATAGTTGATCCTTCTCTAAAGTAGTGAACTCTAAGATTCATCAATCTGAGTGACATATCTCCTGGTGAGGTAAATAAGTAAGTTTTTTAGTAGTAATGTTTTCAATCATACTTTTGAAAAGGAAATATTTTAAACCAGTAGAATAGAGTTTTTTCACGAGCATATCATTCTGATTGTTCATCTATCAGCATTCTATCTTTCTGTTTCTTATCGTTTTCAAACTAATCCATGTTTCATCAAAGTTTAGAATAGAAATTACAAAAAAATGTGATGTTACTTTACTGCCTTATAAAAACATAAAAAAAATATAAAAGGTAAAAAAATAAAATATATATATATATATAAACACTCCCACTTTTGACAATAGTGGGATTTTTAGAAAAGAAATTTGGCCACCATCCTTCACTATAGGTTCAACCCAGCTCACCATATATATAGTAGTAGTAGAAAATCATAAATTTTAAACTTTTACACAATTTCAATGATAGTTGGGAATCAAACACCAATAAAAATAAAAGTAAGCTGATGAGATGGTAAATTTATGAATCTTAATCATAAAAATGGGATAGAAGATGAAAGAAATTATAGGGGTCATTTTTGTTTTATGGGAAAGACCAAAATAGATAAAGAAACATTCTAAGGTGATAAAGGTGAAGAGATAACTAGTCTATAATGGTACTTGAAAGATAATTTAGAATCTACTATTGAGAATAACATGAATATTATAAATGAGAAAAGAAAATTGATAAAGGAGAATGAAGAAAGTGTCAAGAAATAAGAGACACTTAATAATGAGATAAGAGTATATGTGAAGAATTTAGATGATCTAGAAATGAAACTAAAATATTCTGAAGAAAATTCACTTGAAATAAAATAATTCAATGATGATATGGATTTTATTGAAGACAAAAAACCAAATTGGTTAAAGATATCTAGACTTGATAAGATGTTGAATGATCTTGAAGAAAAACTTGCTGTGAAAGAGGTATAATTATATGAGAAATAGTATTTTTTATTTCAGATCAAAGTGAGTTAAAGAAGATGAAAGAAGATTTATCTAATTTTGTTTATCTTAAAGGAGAATATTTTAAATATACTAATAATAAAGGTCTACAAAAAAGGTTTCTTCTATACCTAATGAATCTCAATGTGAAAATGTTATTTGTGATAGTGCAGGCCCAAGAGATAAGAATGAATCTTTATGGACCAAAATAAAAAATGATAAAACATATTTCACAAAGGAATAATAGACCAATTTGCCAAAAATTGTTCCTCCTATAATGAAACACCCACAATATTGTAAGATTGGTATAGAGTAAGAGGTTTCCAACCTCTGATACCAATTGTAGGATCGAAATATAGTATGAGATTCTCAATATACAAGAGGGGGGTGAATTGTATACTTTAAAAATTCCTTTGGAACCTTTAAAGTTAGTTAAGAATAACTATGTTTTCCTTTAACAAAGGAAAAGACTAAGTTTAACAAAGTTAAACTAAGCAAATTCACAACACCTCTTAACACCGAATGCAAACTAGGAAAGAGATTCCGAATGAGGGTTCCGGAAATATGGTTCCGGAAATTGAATCTTAACAAACAATTACAATATGAGATTCTACCTTAAAGCGTATAGAATCTTAATGAATTAGAGTACAAATAAGGAAGTATAAGAAAGTTATACTTTCCTTATAATACAAAATGCAGCAGAAATAAAACTAGTAGATAAACTACAAGTAACAAGATATAAGTCTTTTATCCCAAAGAGAAGGGTATCCAACAACCTTGGATAAAGGTCCCTTGATTTATACTTTCAAGCAAGTCTATCTTACCCACACCAGGGTAAGCCCTCGATACGAAGATCGGAGTCTCTGTCTTGCTATCCCCGCAAGCCCTCAACTTCAAGGTAGTTGGCAACCTCTGTCTTCCTCAGCAAGGAAACCCTCGAACTTTAAGGTAGTTGGCACCTCTGTCTTCCTCAGCAAGGAAGCCTTCGAACTTTAAGGTAGTCGGCACCTCTGTCTTCCTATCCCCGGAAGCCCTCAAATGTATTCACCAACATTAGGAGTCGCACGAAGCTTTGAGAGTTAATAAGAGCCTCTCTCTCTAGAAATTACTTCAACAGCATGTAGGCACAAAACTCAGTCGTTTTCCCAACAGCTACTTTCAACAGCTACGAGCTCTTTCAAATGAGCTCTTATTTATAGGTAAGGTCGGCTCCTTCTCCAACGGTCATATTTTCCTTAAAGATCAGAGGGACCTGTACACGTGTCACTTAGACAACGGTTAGTTTATAACAAAATAGACGACATTGTTTTATAATAAAACAAGTGTAATAGAATGTACGACATCGTTTTAAACTCTAACATAAAAGTTCGGAATAGAAACTTCGGAGTGAAGGTTCGGAGTGTAATAAACAATAGTAAAGAGTAGACAAATTTTAGAAGTGTAATCAACATAAAAGTTCGGAGTCTAACAAAGATATTTTTCGGAGTCTGAATTAATTCAGAGTGTATAAAACAAAGATACTCAAATTCTGTTTAATAGGTGAATTCGGAATCAGAATTCAGAATAGGAATTCGTCATTAGAAATCGTAATGAGAATTCGTCATTGGAATTCGTACTGAGAATTCATCATCTGAATTCGTAATGATAATTCGTCAACAGAATTCGTAATGCGAATTTGGAATGGGATTTCTTCATTAGAATTCGTAATGATAATTCTTCTTCAGAATTCGTAATGAGGATTCGGAATGGGATTTCTTCATTAGAATTCGTAATGAGAATTCTTCTTCAGAATTCGTAACCTGAATCTGGAATAGAACTTAGTCAGAGTTCATATCCGGAATTCGGAATGAAACTTCCTTATAGTTCTTGTCCAGAATCCGAATCCTAAAACAGAATGCTTTATATCAAAGTTTCAACGATTCCGAGAAAATGAATCCGAAACTTATACTTAAGAAAAATATGGATGAAAATATGATAAGGATAATTTTTCTTATAAAAGCGATTTTCCTTAAGAAAGCAATTTTCCTTATAAAAGCAATTTTCCTTAAGATAAGGTGTTTGTGATTTTCAAAACTAGAAGGAATGGAAAAGTCATAAGGAAAAACCTTATTGACTCAACAATCTCCCCCTTTTTGGAAAGCACAAACATCCTTACGAAAAAAATCTAAGAAGAAAGAAACATATTAAATCTTATCTCCCTTGCTTTAAGGATATAGATGAATACGACTAACTCCCCCTTAGGCTTTGAAACTCTAAGGATCGTATTCATATTTTCGGAGTGATCTTTCATAAGAATGTCTTCTTTAAGAAAAACTCCCCCTTAAACAAACTCTTATTAGAGTTCTTTTTTCTTGGGTATTTTTTCTTTCTCCCCCTTTGATAAACTCTTATTAGAGTTCCTCTTTTTCTTAAGGATCTTTTCCTTCTCCCCCTTTGTGATTTTCAAAAAGAATTGGAGGGAATGGAAAAAAAATAACAAAGTACATGAAATATTAGTAATGATAACAATGGAAACAAGATACACAATTTTCATTAGATTTGGAATGTCAGTAACAAAAAAATACAACAAAAAGATCAGATTTGGTTATTTCGGATCTTTCTCCTTCGACATGAGCCCTTTAAGAATAGTCTTGATCTTCTTCAGGTCTTTATGATCTTCTTCAGCTTGCTTCTCTAAGACCACTATTCTTGCGGATTGAGCTTCAATTTTTTCTTCTTGGGCTTTCAGATTTTCTTCCTGAGCCTTGATCTTTTCTTCCTGAGCCTTCATCCTTTCTTCAAAATCGATCCGATGATCCCTTTCAAATTTCCAATTCTGAGAAACAGAATTCAGTTTCCCATTCAGATCCCTGACTTCTTGGATCCGGAAGTTCTTTTCATCAGTCAGCTTTTCTTCAAAGGAGGCATTCAGCTCATTTATCTTCTTGTCCTCGGTCTCAAAAGCATCTTTAACATTTTCTTGAAACTCATCGAACAACCTCATTTCTTCCACAAACTTCTTTGACCAACTTGTCATCCTCTTGCAAGATCTTTTATGAGCTTCGTAACCAACAAATAATGTTCTGAACTGAGCTTCAATCTCAACGCACTTGTCCATAACCATAGATACGGAGTCGGTTTTCTGATTCAACGCATGTTGGAGCATTTGACATCTTGAGTCAATACTAGAGAAGGTCGGAATGGTTCCCACCAACTTCTTTAAAGACTGAACAACAAAATCATACCCCAACGAGGATGACTCCGAATCTGAAATCTTGCTAGGAGAGTTTTCTTCCTCAATAAGCTCCAACTTTCTCTTTGAAGAACTACCAGCTTCCTTTCTCTTCCTTTCTCCTGAGCTCGGAGTATCAGCAAGAATTTGCTTCCCCTTATCTTTTTTTGGAATTGAGTCCTGTTCCGGAGTCCTCTTCTCACTATCAGAAACTTGAACGACATTATCTTCCTCATCAGCAAATTCCTGAATACCAGCCTCTATGTTTTACATCTGAGCAATATCATGTAAAAGTTGTTCTTCTTCTCCATGATAGGTAACTTCTTCTTCTCCTTTCTCTTCTTCTATTTCTGGAGTAACTAACTTCGAAGATTCAGCTTCTGAAGTCCGGAGTGATAAGTGTTCTGAAGGTGTCCCCTTGTAATCATCTACTTGTTTCAGCACATCTCCGGTTTCACCACTTCCTTCAGCACCCTCTTCTACTTGTTCCACTTGCTCAACTTCCTCTATATTCTTGGCAACAGCCTCTTCCGGAGCAGCGAAATTCCTTCCTGGAGTCTCAGGTAGAGATTCCAGAGAGAAAGATCTCAGAACTGGAATAGTTGCTGAAACCATTTCATTGAACTTTAACAAGGCCTGAGCTACCTCAGCCTCAGACATCTTCTTCTTGAGCTTCTTTTCCTTAGCTTGTTTTTCAAGTTGATCAGCAGTCTTTTCCTTCAGATCCTTAGCCTCCGTAGGGTCCAATCCGAACTGTGGATCCCCTTCTTTCCTTTTCTCTTTATCAGCTCTCCACTTTGAAATGACCTCATCAGGATAGGTCTTCTTCTTCTTTGGTTTGGGAGGTGCGGAGTGAGCTTCCTTAGACTTAGGATCTTTGACAACAGCTGCAACTTCCTTCAGCTTCCTTTTCTTCACTGGTTTGGATGATTCCGGTTCAGCAACCTTCGGAACCGTTTCTTCTTGATTAGGCAAGTCAACGAACTGTCCAATCTCCTTGTTGAACGCCACATCCATCCTCTTAAGAGTGTCATCACTAACCAACAAGATTTTACAAACCCTTGGCTTAGATCTGCAAGCTTCCTTGAAAGATATTAGGCACCGAACTATGAGCTTTGATAATATTGTTGGGTACATTAGGATCTGAGCTCTGAGATTTCCTTTCTTAAGGTTCTCAATAGTTATAAGAATGTGCCTCATGAGGTTAAACTTCCTTATATTTATCAGTAAATCTAAGATATAGATCTCACTCTTCTTCAAGCTGTCTTTATCACCTTTTCTCGGTACGATAAGACCTTGCACCCATAACTCCAGAATCCGGAAATTTGTAGATAGACTTGCAATCTTCGGAGCCTTGTCATCAGATAGTCCGAGAGTTTATAAGGCTTTTTCCTTGTTGAAACTACCCTTGGAATCCGGTAAAACGTGCGAAATAAACTCGGCTTCTCCTTCATAAGATAGCCCTACCAAGCTTGCAGCCTTGGTGTATGAAAGTTTGTAGGTCTTTCCATAAGACTTAAATGAGAACTTCTCCCTATTATCTTCCATGAAGAAAGAAACTAACTCATAAAACTCGACAAGTAAGTCTGAGTAGACTTCATCTTGATTCCCGGTTTTTGATACCACAACATCTTCCCAGCCATTCAACTTGATGTTCTTTGAGATAAGGGAATCATAGTTGTTGAAGAAATCCGGATGGAGTAACCTTTCTCTGTAAACTAACCATTGTGAAATAGGCTTAGTAGATGACATTTCTTGAGAGGCTAACTCTGCCGACATTCGGATCTGAAATCCTCTGGAAAGTACGGAACGGAAAAGACTGAAGTTCGGAGCGGAGAAAACTGAGGTTCGGAACGGCCTTAAATCGGAGAGTCAGAGCTTCAGGACGCAAGAGCTTGAAACCAATGTGGGACGAGAAATTGGGTCCCCTTTATATAGGTAACGAGATGACGGTTCACATTCCACAGTTGATCTAACGGTTGGAATGAGCTGCGATTAGATCTGACGGTTGAAAACTTGAATCCGATCTTTTTGAGGTTTTTATTAAAACAAAGAATTAGGAAAAATATAATCCGAAAACTTAGTACAAGAAAATTCCAGCAAGTAAAATACGACTACGAAAACTTGAGGAAGGAAATCATATCTTTCGGATTGGCTTAGGAGATTATTCGTAATGGCAGATTTCGCAAAAAAAAAATTAAAAATTTACTATGAAAAATAAACTTAGTAAGAAAAACTCATTACGGAAATATCAGTACAAAAAACAATCTTAGGAAGAAAATCAGTACGAAGAACTTAGTACGAAAAAATACATTACGAAGAATTTGGTATGAAAATTCCTTTATGAAACTTCCAGTACGAAACTGTCATTCCGGAAATTTTCAACATGAATACTTCCATTCCAGAAGTGTTCTGTTCAAAAATGTACAATCTAAAAAATTGTACTTCCGGAAGTTCCATTCTGGAAATCTTCGTTCCGAAAAGTTTGAAAACAAATTTTGAAAAAACTTTGTTAAACAAACAATCAAATGTACTCCCCCTATGAAAAGGAGTTTATTACTGTAAGGAGATTTTTTCAACAGAAAGTTAATTAAGAAAGATTACCTTACGGTTATCATTCCTAACTTCTGTTTAATATATTCAAATCTATCAGAAGGCAAAGATTTTGTGAAAATATCAGCAATCTGATCTTGTGTTCCGATAAACTGAAGAATAATATCTCCTTTGAGTGTGTAATAATCTTTTCAAAAAAGATTTTGTTACCAGTCATGTGCCGGGAACATCCACTATCCATGTACCATGTATTGTTGCTGGTACTTTCTTTATTTTCCTGAAATCAAGAAGAAAATTAGACTTTCGGAATCCAAACTTGTTTGGATCTGAGATTTCCAGACAATAAAATTTTAGGTATCCACATTTTCTTAGAAAAGTAAGCTTTGTGAAATCCTAGAGATTGGGTTTTGTTTAAGGAACAATTCTTTGCCCAGTGACCACCACATTGACACTTGGTACAAAATGGGGCACTTTGAGGAACAAAATAATTGTTACTAAAATAAGGTTTTGCATGGGTATAACCAAATCCGGATTTATTTCTTAAAGGTCGTATTTGGGAATAAATCTTATCAAAATTTTCCTTACCATGGGTAAAGTTTGATAAACACTTCTTTAAGGAAAAAATTTCGGACTTGAGTTTTACAACCAAGTTTTTATCCTCAAAATCATTAGTTTTAGAACTAGAGTTAGGCTCGAAAACATTTTTCTTATAAATTACTTTTTTTAACTCTTTAGAAAGTTTGTTCTTCTCAGAACTTACTTCCTCATGATTTTTTGAAATATTTTCAAAATCATCATTTTTCTTATCAAGATCTTTAGAAAGATCTGATATCTCTTTTGTAAGAATAAAATTCCTAGAGTTTGCTTTATCAAGTTTCTTATTGAGTTTGGAATTCTCAATTTCAAGAAGTTCAGCAAACCTAGAGACTTCTTCATAAGTAGGTAAAGTATTTTCCTCATCAGAAGATGATTCTTCATCAGAAGAGTTATAATACTTACTATCATTAGAATTTAAAGAAACATTGGTCAATGATTCAGCATTTCGTACCTTAGCCATAAGACAATGATTATCAATAGGTAATCTGGCTATAAGACCAAGATTCTTTTGTCCTGAGGATTCATAATCAGAAGATTCATCTGAAGAGTCACCACCACTGGCACTCCAGGTGTCATTAGCTTTCAGAAATTTCTTAGCTTTAGCTTTATAATACTTCTTTCTGTTCCTGTCTGAATGTCTTTCCTTTATTTCTTTCTTTTTGAGCATAGGGCAATCTGGTCTAATATGTCCAGCTCTCTTACATTCATAACAAGTAACTTCTCCATCTTTCTTATCTTTCCTTTACTTTTTCTTATACTTAGACCGAAAGTTTCTCTGTCCAGTTATCTTGTTCATCCTTCGAGCAAGATTAGCTAATTCATTTTCTGAGACTTCACTCTCACTAGATTCGGATTAGAAAATGACTTTCTTAGACTTGGATCTGGTTACTCTCTTAGGAGTCTTAGCTTTCATCTGATTTGAAGTTGTAGTAAAAGCAACAGTACTATTTCCATTCTTCTTCTTGATGTTGTCAGCATCTCTCTTCATTCTAGTTTCATGTTGTAGAAGAGTTCCAAAAAGCTCATCAAGAGTAATTTGAGTGACCTTCCTGTTCTCATCTATAGCTGTTCTCTTGGATTCCCACTCATTGGGCATAATGTCAATTATCTTGTCCACAAGAGCTTCATCATCTAAACCTTTTTCTCCTATAGATTGTAGACTGTTGACGATAGTCATAAATCTTTGTTGAACTTTACAGATAGGTTCTCCATAAGGAAAATTGAAGCCATGATATTCAGCTCTAAGCATAGCTCTTCTAGTTTCAATCACCTTGAAAGTCCCAAAGTGTGTAACCTCTAACTTCTTCCATATACAATTAGCTGCTTCACAAGAAGAAATTTCGCTATATATATTTCTAGTCATTGAACATAGTAAAGTATTACGTACCTTATAGTTGAGTTGATATTCCTGCTTTTCCTGGTTAGTAAAAGTTCTGACTTCCTCGTCAGGAATTTTATAATCACCAGTAAGCATCACAAAGTTGTCTACTCCAGTATTAATAACAAAAGTCTTCATACGATCTCTCCAGTATTCATAATCATTACCATCAAAAATAGGTGGTCTTGTAGGATTCAGATTGTCAATTGATCCAATATTAATTCCTGCCATACTAGAAATAACTTTGCACACAAACTTGTTAGTATCAAAGAATCGTAATAACAAAGTTCGGAATGAGAAAAGTTCGGAATGGAAATTCGGAATGAAAAAGTGAGCAAGAAAAACTTGTATGTGAGTACAAGTATTTCAGTAACCGGCTCTGATACAAAATGTAAGATTGGTATAGAGTAAGAGGTTTCTAACCTCTAATACCAATTGTAGGATCGAAATATAGTATGAGATGCTCAATATACAAGAGGGGGGGTGAATTGTATACTTTAAAAATTCCTTTGGAACCTTTAAAGTTAGTTAAGAATAACTATGTTTTCCTTTAACAAAGGAAAAGACTAACTTTAACAAAGTTAAACTAAGCAAATTCACAACACCTCTTAACACCGAATGCAAACTAGGAAAGAGATTCCGAATGAGGGTTCCGGAAATATGGTTCCGGAAATTGAATCTTAACAAACAATTACAATATGAGATTCTACCTTAAAGCGTATAGAATCTAAATGAATCAGAGTACAAATAAGGAAGTATAAGAAAGTTATACTTTCCTTATAATACAAAATGCAGCAGAAATAAAACTAGTAGATAAACTACAAGTAACAAGATATAAGTCTTTTAACCCAAAGAGAAGGGTATCCAACAACCTTGGATAAAGGTCCCTTGATTTATACTTTCAAGCAAGTCTGTCTTACCCTCACCAGGGTAAGCCCTCGATACGAAGATCGGAGTATCTGTCTTGCTATCCCCGCAAGCCCTCAACTTCAAGGTAGTTGGCAACCTCTGTCTTCCTCAGCAAGGAAACCCTCCAACTTTAAGGTAGTCGGCACATCTATCTTCCTCAGCAAGGAAGCCTTCGAACTTTAAGGTAGTCGGCACCTCTGTCTTCCTATCCCCGGAAGCCCTCGAATGTATTCACCAACATTCGGAGTCGCACGAAGCTTTGAGAGTTAATAAGAGCCTCTCTCTCTAGAAATTACTTCAACAGCATGTAGGCACAAAACTCAGTCGTTTTTCCAACAGCTACTTTCAACAGCTACGAGCTCTTTCAAATGAGCTCCTATTTATAGGTAAGGTCGGCTCCTTCTCCAACGGTCATATTTTCCTTAAGGATCGGAGGGACCTGTACACGTGTCACTTAGACAACGGTTAGTTTATAACAAAACAGACAACATTGTTTTATAATAAAACAAGTGTAACAGAATGTACGACATCGTTTTAAACTCTAACATAAAAGTTCGGAATAGAAACTTCGGAGTGAAGGTTCGGAGTGTAATAAACAATAGTAAAGAGTAGACAAATTTTAGAAGTGTAAGAAACATAAAAGTTCAGAGTCTAACAAAGATATTTTTCGGAGTCTGCATTAATTCAGAGTGTATAAAACAAAGATACTCAAATTCTGTTTAATAGGTGAATTCGGAATCCGAATTCAGAATAGGAATTCGTCATTAGAAATCGTAATGAGAATTCGTCATTGGAAATCGTACTGAGAATTCGTCATCTGAATTCGTAATGAGAATTCGTCAACAGAATTCGTAATGCGAATTCGGAATGGGATTTCTTCATTAGAATTCGTAATGAGAATTCTTCTTCAGAATTCGTAATGAGAATTCGGAATGGGATTTCTTCATTAGAATTCGTAATGAGAATTCTTCTTCAGAATTTATAACCTGAATCTGGAATATAACTTAGTCAGAGTTCATATCCGGAATTCGGAATGAAACTTCCTTATAGTTCTTGTCCAGAATCCGAATCCTAAAACAGAATGCTTTATATCAAAGTTTCAACAATTCCGAGAAAATGAATCCGAAACTTATACTTAAGAAAAATATGGATGAAAATATGATAAGGATAATTTTTCTTATAAAAGCGATTTTCCTTAAGAAAGCAATTTTCCTTATAAAAGCAATTTTCCTTATAAAAGCAATTTTCCTTAAGATAAGGTGTTTGTGATTTTAAAAACTAGAAGTAATGGAAAAGTCATAAGGAAAAACCTTATTGACTCAACAAATATGTGACAATATAGAAACAATATTCGTAGCATAATTATTATTAGTCTAGAAGATCAAGTTTTAGAGGCTACTGCTGGTGTTGTGGAGTGTTCATTTATAAATATTATTCATGTTGGTATAACATGTCACTGCTAAGAATGAGGCATGAATCAAGGGGATAAATGAAGAACAAATGAGATAAAATTATAATAAAGAGAAGCATGTGATCAAGATATCATCCAAATGGTAAACACATAAAAAATTTGAATGCTTAAAGGAAGTTTGTTCTAGATGTGGTCAAGAAGGTCAGGAAATTAAGAACTGAAAATTTGGCTAACCAGGTGAAATTTCACACAATGAAAATATAGAGAGAATATATTCGGTGAGGAGGAAATAATCAATGGTGTATCATGTGAGAAACTAAATCAATCTGAGAGCATTAAGAAAAAAAATTTAGTTATCTTGACTGACCAACTAGATAAGGATAAAAAAATATAGAAACATCATAAACTTGTTGACGAAAAAAGAAAGAAAGTGGGGACAGTTAAAGAAGTTAAAGTTGATAAGAAGTTATCTATTGTGATTACTTGAAA
This sequence comes from Viscum album, assembly GCA_963277665.1. Taxonomy (NCBI): domain Eukaryota; kingdom Viridiplantae; phylum Streptophyta; class Magnoliopsida; order Santalales; family Viscaceae; genus Viscum; species Viscum album. The sequence continues at coordinate 164,009,525 of OY728153.1, forward strand.
ATCATTAAGTGTGAAAGGTGTGAAAAAACTAGGAATAAAATAAGATATTCTATAACAATTATACTATCCCTAGAAGAATGCATGGAGAATATTTATAAATTAAAAAATAATATATCTGATACTAAAAAGGAAAGAACATCCATGTTAGAAGCTTCAACTAATGAGGAAATATCAATCATACCTTCTTAGAAATATAATAAGGAGAATAAGTTCATATTGGGAGGAAGCTCTCAGTCTGAATGTTATTTCTAAGAAATCAATAGGTCCCTATTTATTACCTTATATTTGAATGCTTATGTAATAACATACAAGGAATTTAAGGATATGGAGAATCCCATGATGGGGATCTTTGATGAGATGAAGTTGATAAATATTCACTACATAGTGAATGTGAATCTTCTAAAAAATTTATAAAATTAGAAGTTGAGGTATGCCAATCGTACTTTCATAACTTTTTATTAATTGTATCAATCACATCAATTAATGGGGGTGTTTTATTAATGGAAAGATGAGATAAAAGGGGGATCTATATCTTTTTCACTTGAACTTTCTAATGTGTTTGTTGAAGTATGTGCAGGATTTAGCATTTCATTGATAAATCTGATTATTTAAAATCCCTTTAATGATAATTGAGAATTTTTTAGCTTTATTTCACATAAAAATATTTTATAGATAGTTTAGACTTCCTTGGTTATATCTATATTGTTTTCTACACCAGTTATTCCAATGTAGACTTACACTTGATTACCAAAATTCCCTTTTCTAAGTGAACCATGTGATATTATTCCACTCTTATAAGTGATCTTTAAATTTTTCATATAAGGTAGATGATCATATTTTTGTAAAGATGGTGATTTGGGATGACCCTATTTACCCTTTTCATATTGATTATCAGTATGGGGATAAACGTTGGCACCACCAATTGACTTATGATATGTGTTGACATTGATAATAAAATAAAAAGGGGGGATTGTTGATCCTAGGTTGCATTTGTTTTCAATAAGTCAATATGTGTTAGTGAATGATGTGGTGATTCCTGGAGAATTTTTATGGACTCATCTAATGGGATTAGATTTCATTCTTGGAAAATTTTCCTTGATAACTCTGATATTTGTTTTTGTTGATCTTTAATGATTGAAGACATGTGATAAGGTGATTGCATATTGTTTAGAATAATGTATTTTATGGGAGTTTACTAAAAAATCATGGTCCAACCTCACAAGCCCCATTGTTCTAACCCTCAACCACTCATAGGGGGGACCAAGGAGTCAAACTCTATGGGAGAGCCTATCCAAGGAGGCAGTGTGGTGGATAGGACCATGTATAGTCCCTAAGGAGAATAATCCCCACTATTCATGGACAGACCCACATGTGAGGTCCACAGAGTGTGTGCACCCATAGGTGTAGATATCTTTGTCCAGAATCCCATGGGGCTAAGGCCTATTGGTGAGTGTTTGTAGGTGGAACTGGTGTGGAACCCCATATCTGAGTCAATGGAATAGCGGTCACCGATTGGATGATATACTGCACCCCAAACCAATCGTATTTTTGAAGTGGGATATGGGACTACGCATATTGTTTTACTGTCTATTAAAGATGAATGTTCATAGGATATAATAACAACATATTAGGGGGTTGAATCAATTTTTCACTTTTTATAAGTTTCAAAACTTTTAGAAACTTAACCCTGTAACCTATTAAGATTTATTTCCTTATCAAATTTTAGTAAATAACCAAGCATACAAGAATAGTAAAGCAAGTAAAGAACACAAAATTTAAAAGGTTCAACCTTAGTGTGAGAACCTATATCCTTTCCATATCCACTCCCATGGGTCTATTGGAATCCAATATTCTGAATAAGTGAATACAACTTGTTAAAAATCCCATTTGACACCTTTTATCTCCTGATACGAAATATTTTACCAACTCCCATCAGTTTACAATGTTTACTTATAAAAAAATTGATCCAAATAAAATAATAAAGTCTTTGTTGAAACTACTTCAAAATTACTTAGTCTGAATCCCCAGTCTGATTTGGATGGATCCAATTTTCTCATTATGATAATATCATATCTGATTTTCTCAATACAATAATGATGGATCCAATTTTCTCAATACGATAACGCTAGATCTGATTTTCTCAATACGATAATGTTGGATCCAATTTTCTCAATACGATAATGTTGGATCTGATTTTCTCAATGCAATGATGATGGATCCGTTTCTATGAATATGATGAGACTAGAACAGATTCTCTGAAGATGATGGAATCCGTATGATAAACTCATTCTCAATAAAAAAACTCAAACTCTATAAGAATGCTCAAGACAATTCTCCTTCAATTGGATGGGAGCTTCCACTTCAAATTATCCAATGTTTTGCATTTTGTGTGTATGTGAAATTTACAAATGGATGAATGACCTGATCAAGTATTTATAAGAAACTCGGAAACCAAAAGTGGGAAACATGAAAACTTTCCTCACTTCCTTAAATTTTGAAACTCTGAGAAATCTCTCGCAATTAAAATTCAACTTTGAATTTGTCAATACTCCTTAGATTTCTCTAATGTTTACGCAAAATAAAATTTCATGTTTGAACTCTTTAACTCTTTATATATTTCTTAGGTCATTATGATATATTTCATCCTCATCTCATTATGATATGTTTCTTTCTCATCTCATTGAAATTTATTTATTTCTCATCTCATTACGATTTGTTTCCTTCTTATTTCATTATGATCTATTTCTTTCTCAGTGAATCAAAATTATTTTTCATTCTCAATGAATCGAATTGAATTATCATTATGATTGAATTCTCATTACGATGGAAATTCTATTATGATTGATATCCCATTATGATGGATATCCCATTATGATGGAATTTCCATTATGATAGAATTATTCACTTTGATTCTTCAATTTCTTCAAACCTCTCCACTATTTCTTCAAAACATTTTATCATGATAGTTTTCATGATTTTTTATAACTTTATGATTAGAAAAGTATCATCTGATTTGTTTTAGAAATTATTAAAACTTTATTACTCCTGACATCAAATTCTTCTTTCAAAAGTCTTTAGTAAAAATTTGACATCTTCAAATAGATACTTCTATCTCAAAAACTTCTTTCTTTCTAAATCAGAATTTTTTTTCTTTCTCTGATTACAGAAAAGATAAACTTCTAGCAAACAATAAATTTTTCCTCTAACTATTTGGAATCTAATGATTTTCAATGTCATGTCGATGAACCTGAATACAATAAAGTGTGTGATCAATAACTTTATCTTCCTAAATTCTTCTGTGTCTCGTGCACCTCAAGATGGAAACTTGGGTCTATAAACTTATGTCTATAAAACATCCCCATTACAATGGATTGGGTCTGATTTCTAAATAATAAAAATATTCTTCATCAAAAAAGGTTAGTTGTCAACAAATACAAAAACTTTGTTTGAAACACTTTAGATACAAAGTTCCTTCAATTTCCCCCTTAGGATTTGTTGATAACCTTTGTTAACAGCTTTTCCAACTTATAATTTTTTTAACAACTCAACTTTTGTAAACAAATAAAGTTTTTTTACTTTTATAAAAACATATCCTTTCTCAAAAGAGAGTGTCTTAACACCACACTACCAGATAAAGTAATGTTTTGAAGGAATTGTATCCCTTGTTGGGAAGAAAATTTGTCATCCATGTATAGATAAACTCCCCCTAACTTTTATCTTTTCCACTCACTTTTATTTTTCTCTCCCCCATTCTATGATAACCACAGCTTCATATTAATTTAATAGGATAAGTAAAAACGTCTTATAAAGTAAAAGTTGTTACTTTATATCCCCCTTTTTCAACATAATCCAAAGCATGGTGGGGATTATTCTTTATGAGGTTTGGGAAAACATGGGGGAGTTTGAACATGAAATTGCAGTCTCAATTCCACAAACCATACATTATTCATTTATTTTATAAAGATATCAAAAATATAATACTTTGTTGAAATGTATTCTAGAAAGACATCTCCAGCAATAACTTTTTATTTGATAAATTGAAACTTTATAACAATGTGTTTTGATCTTGAATGTTGGAAATTATTATTAGAAAGATCAATTTCACTATGATTATCACAAAGTATCTTCAATTGTTCAGAAACATTTAATTTAAAATATTCCAACTAAACTTTTATCCATAACATTTATGTGAAATCCTGAGTAGCTGCAACATATTTGGATTTATCTATGATCAAATTAATTGAACTTTGTTTCTTACTATGCCAACTCACACAACATTCACCTAATAAAAATGTTCCTCTTGAGGTTTATTTTCTATCATTACAATATTTAGCCCAATCGATATCAGTATAACCATGAAACTTCGTCTCAATATTTCCTTTTTATAAAAACCCATTTGAATTTTTTCCTTTGAAATATCTTAGAGTCCCTTTTTCTGCCAACATATTTTATTATTTTAGATTACTTTGATACATGGCACATAAATTCACAGCATAAACAATATCTGGACTTGAGGTTGTATGGTAAAGAATACTTCCTATCAGCTTATAAAAATCTTTAAGATTTACACTTTTTCTGGATTCATCTTTACTCATCATTGTGCTCACTAAAATAGAAGTAGAAACTTATTTTGATTTAGTTATCCCAAACTTCTTTAATAATTCACTCATATACTTTTCTTAAGATAAGAAAATGTATTTTTTTTTTGAACTTGTAAGCCAAGGAAGAAAGTCAATTCCCCCAACATTTAAATTTCAAAATTCTTCTTCATTTCTTCAGAAAATGTTTTACAAACATATTCTCTATCCCCGACGAAATTATATCATCCATATAAACAATTACAATTAGAGATCTGGAGTCAACATCTTTCACATATAAGTTTATATCAACTTTTCCTTTAGAAACGTTCAACATTATAAAATAATTGTAAAGTTTATAATAACAAGAAGATGGAGGTTGTTTTGTCCCATAAAAATATTTCTTCATTCTACAAACATTTTTTCATCCTCGTCAAGTAGAAACCCACAAGGTTATTCAATGTAAAACACTTCTTCAATATCACCATTTAAGAAAGATGAATTTATATACATTTGATAAACTTTCTAATTCCAATGTGTGGACACTAAAAGAAACATTCTAATAGTTTCTAATATTGAAACTCGATGAAAAGTTTCTTCAAAATCTACACCTTACACCTATGCATAGCCTTTACAAATAAATTTGGCTTTGTTTCTTGAAAATTATCCATGTTCATTTAACTTGTTTCTGTAAACCCTTTATTTGTTGTCTATGAAACAAGTTCCCAGGTTTAACTAATCTCAATATGATCTAACTTTTCATTCATAGCATCTATGGGTTATTTGTTTTTAATAGCTTCTAAAACTGATTCTCGTTCAAATTTTGAGATTAGTGAAGTTTGATTATCTATTCTCAACTTTCTTCTTGTCTGGACTAGTGCCTTCTTATTCCCAATAATGTTTTCGGATTCAATATGTTTTTTTAAGGTAGGAAATTTCAAATTTTCTTTCCCATCTTAAATTTCCCCATCATGAAATCCTTCTAAATCTTAATAAGGATGTTTTGAAATACTTTCACCATTTTTAGAATTCTCTAGTTTATCCTACTCATCATTCTCAATAACTTTTATTAAGGATATTTTATTTTCAATTACCTTCACATCATATGAGCCCACAAACTTTTTTAAATGTTTGTTCCAACATTTTTAACTTCTTCCATTGGCTAAATAACCCATAAAAGTTCCTTCCTCGTCTTTCTCATCAATCATTCCCAAATCCATGTTTTTTATTTTGAGAAAACATGGACTTACAAAAAATTTGAGGTATTTCAATGAAGTTTTTTTTATACCACATTTTATAAAAATTCTTGTTGGTTTCCTATCTCAAAGAACATATATTTAAATCATGTATAGCAGTACTAATAGCATCTCTCCAATAGAACTTTAAAAGTTCGTATTCTTCTAACATACCTCTTCCCATTTCCACTATTCTTCTATTCTTTATTTCTGCTACTCCATTATGTTGTGGAGTATAGGGATAACTATAATGATGTTTAATACTATTATTTCTCAGATAAGTTTAAAAAGTATTGTTTTTTAATTTGGTACCACTATTTGTTCTTATCTTTTTTATGGAAACCCCCATTTCTTTCTCAACATCTTTTCTAAAGAATTTGTACATTTCAATAACTTCTGACTTGGGATTCATAAGCATAATATTTTTTATCCAAGTTAAATCATCAATAAAAGTGATAAAGTATAAATATTCTTTTGTTTATTAATGTATCATCATCCCATATAAATTGGAATGAATAAAATCAAGTGGTCTGGTATATTGAATCTCAATTGTCTTATGACTTTTATTACCTATCTTCCCTTTTTGATAAGTTACAAAAACATATTATTCTCTTCTCATAAATTATTGAAAGTTTTGAGTGGAATAAACTTTAGAAAGTATGTTCATAATTTTCTGTCCAAGTTGACCAAGTATTTGGTGCCATAATTAGTTTTCATCTTCCACACTCAAGTAACATGAGTTATTGAATTCTCCAATTTGAAAGTGATTCCACTTGTTCTTTATCCTTTTGAAATGACTTTTCCATATTTCACACTTTTTATGGTACAAAAAATATTCTAAAAAAACTTATTTACCATAATCACAAAGCTAACTTACATTAAGTAAGTTATGTTTTATCCCATCAACAAATAAATCTTCCTTACATTTCAACATTTCATCTTCAATCTCAGTCGTTCTGACTCCTCTGGTTTTTAAGGAACTATCATTACCATAGGTAGCTACTCCTCCATCATGAATTTTAATATTTTTCATGATTTTTATATCACCAATAATATATTAAGAACAACCACTATCATGTATCCATGGTTTTTTCTTTTTACTTACTTTTAAAGAGGTCTTAACAACAAAAACTATTTCCTTAACTTTCTTCTTTTCATATTTATTTTCTTTTCTATCATAAGAAACTTGTTCTAGAAGGACTATCATACATCTTTCAGCATGATGACTAGTGTAATTACATCTTCCATAAACTTCTTCTAGACATTCAAATTGATTTCTTGTTTTCAAGTTTCTAACATCTTAAGAATTCACCTTTTCAACTTTCTGTAAGTTATAAACGTTTCTCATTTTACTTTCACTATTTCTTCTACTTTTCTCAAACATTTTTCTAGGTAAAGATATCTTGTTCCAAAAATTATAATACTTGTTCCAATTGATTCAAAAACACTAAAAATAACCATCAAATCTTGATTTTATATTGGAATAATATCTTTCTCTATTGAAAATTTATTGAGGTTGGTAACTTCTTTCCTCTCTAACATACTAAGGATGTGTACCATCTTTTCTTTTGAGTTAGTTATCTACTTTTGTATATTTGATAAGTTTATCACATCCTTTATCCACCCAATATTTCCCAATACATTTTTCGAAACCTGAAATGTTAAAATAATCAAATGAAACATTATTTTTGGTAGGAGAAGATTTCACCTGATTCTCGTATTAAGCCTTCTAAATAACTTTATAAGTCTTAGATTTTAGTTCCAAAGCTTTGTTAAAGTTTTTATTCATATTCTTCAAGGTAATTCCAGACACAATATGTTTTTATTGAAACTTGTTAACTTCTTCTTCTTTAGATTCTAGATTCTTACTAATATCTTTAATCATCTTTCCATGTTCAGAAATTCTATGTTTGTAACTTAAAATCTCCTAAATGTGTTCTTCCCCCTACTTGATAACATATTTTATTCCATCAGAAATCCCTTTACAATATTTCTTCATAACTCTAATTTATTTCATGAGATTTTTGTTTTTCTCAATACAATAAATAATTTATGTTCTAAGTTAATACTCTCTATAAGATTCTACACCACCTTCTTCACTTTATGAGGAATCTTTTGTTTTATCATCTTTTGAAATGAAGGTTTTTAATTTGTATAAACAGTCATATTCAGAAAAATTGTCATCAGTTGAGTCTAATTCAACTTTCTTACTCATCATACTTATATTATTTCCATTAAAATTATTATTTTATTTGTTGGATGACTTCTCTTATTTACCATTTTTGTTCCACATATTCCATTGATATTTTTCATCAGAATCATCTCAATATTCTCAAACTTTCTTCTTCTAGAAATTAATAGAAAAGTGTCCAATTCCACTACACTCAAAACATTTGAGTGGAAGTTTAGCTCCATATTTTCCTCTTTCTATACGATAGTTTTTAGAGATAAGAGACATAATCTTATCATTACACTCATCATATTCCTTTTCTTTAGACTCACAAGGATTATCTTCTTCAACATCTTGTATTTTCATATTTATCATAACTTAAAAATTTATTTCATCTTTTATCTTCCTTTTAAACATTGGAGATTTCCTCATTTCATAAGTAATAAGAAAGTTATGAAATTAATCAAGAGATAAAGTATCCTTAACTTCTGAAGAAGAAATTTTAGAATCAAACCTGTCCAGAAAGTTTCTCATAATTTTCTTCAAAATTGTAGAATCTTCCATGAAATATCCAAAATCCTCTGATGTTACCAAAAAATCTATTTAATCAGGTGAAGTATTTATCAATTGTATCTTCATCTCTCATTCTAATGTCTTCATACTTACTACACCATATTTTTTGCTTTGATTCCTTAAATTTTTCATTCCCATAGAAAACACTTTCCAGCTTATCTGACATACTTTTTGAAGTTTTGAGACCCATCACCTTCTGATAAACATTTTTTGATAAGGACATGAGAATAGAATTTCTATACTCTCCATCAAATTATATATTTCTCTAAGAAACAATGGTCATTGGGGCATCTTTATCAATTGGTGTAAACCCAATAGTATTAGCATTAAAAACTTCTAGGCCAAGAGGTAAGAGATAGAGAATTATCCTATTTTTCTATCCATAATAATTTTTTCCATAAAATATAGGAATCCCTCTACTATTGGAAGAACTGATATTATCCGTGATAAGGATTAAACAATGGAACATTCCCTATGATACTAATTGAAGATCCAAATGATCGAATAAAAACTGAGAATGGGGGGTTAAATTGGTTGTCCATTTTTTATAAGTTTCAAAACTTCTAGAAAATTAACCCCTGTAACATGTTAAGATTTATTTTCTTATTGACTTTAAGTAAATACTCATGCATGAAATAATAGTAAATCAAGTAAATAAAACAAGATTTATAAGGTTTAGCCTCAAATTGAGAACCTACATCCTTGCCATAGCCACTCCTATGTGTCTATATAAATCCATTATTATGAATAAATGAATACAACCTGTGAAAAATCCCATTAGGGACATTCTATCTCTTGATAGTAAAGATTATATTGAATCCTATCAGTTTACAATGTTTTCTTATAAAACAATTGATCCAAAAAAATAATAAAGACTTTTTTGAAACTGATTCACAATTTATCAGTCCAAATCCTCAATTTGATTTGGGTGGATCCGATTTTCTCAATATGATAATGTTGGATCTGATTTTCTCAATACGATAATACTAGATCAAATTTTCTCAATATGATAATGTTGGATCTAAGTTTATCAATAAGATAATATTGGATTCAATTTTATCAATATGATAATTCTGGATCAAATTTTCTCAATACAATGATGTTTGATCTGATTCTATGAAAATGACGACCCTGGATCTAATTCTATGAAGATAATGGAATCAATACGATAAACTCATTCTCAATATGAACAACTCAAACTCTACTTGAATTCTCAATATAATTCTTCTTCAATCATATGGGAACTTATTATTAAAATTACCAAGTTCTATTCCTCTTTTTATGTGTAAGTTAAAAATGGATGAATGATCTAAGCAAGTATACATAGGAAAATCAAAAACCAAAAGCGGGAAACTTTAAAATTTTCCCCACTTACCCAAATTTCGAAACTCTGAAAAATCTCTCTCATTTAGACTTCAACATTGACTTCATAAATCCTCATTAAATTTCTCTAAGATATTTGAAAATTTTAATTCCAAGTTTTACTTTTTCAGATCTTTATATATTTCTCATCTCATTACGATATGTTTCATCCTTAGCTTATTACGATCCTTTTCTTTCTCAACTCATTACGATATATTTCATCCATAGATCATTATGATCTGTTACTTTCTTAGATCATTACGATCCATTTCTTTCTCATCTCATTACAATCTATTTCTTTCTTAGTTAATCCTAATTTTGTTTCCTTCTTAATGAATCTGATTGAATTCTCATTACGATGGACTTCCCATTACGATGGACTTCTCATTACTATGGATATCCCAATATGATAGAATTCCTCTAACGATAGATATATTGTTATGATAGAATTCATATTATGATGGAAGTCCCATTATGATGTAATTATTCACTTTTCTTCTTGAATTTCATCAAACATCTCTGCCATTTCTGCAAAATCATCTATCATGAGAGTTTTCATGATTTGTGAGAACTTTATGATCAGAAAAACATCATCTGATTTGTTTTATAAAGTATGAAAAATTTTCTCACTCCTGAATTCACATTATTCTATAAAAACTCTTTAGAAACAATTTAAAATCATCAAATAGAAATTTCTGCATCAAAAAATTCTTTCTTTCTAACTCAAAAACTTAATTCTTTCTCTGATTACAGTAAAGAAAAAATTCCAGAAAACAATAAATTTTTCCTCTAATTCTTTTTAAACTGATGATTTTCAATGTCATGTTGATGGACATAAATACAACAAAGTGTATGATCAAAAAAATCATTTTACTAACTTCTTATGTGTCTGGTGTATCTCAAAACAAAATCCTAGGTCTGGAAACTTGTGTCCGGAAAATAACCTCATTACGATGGAATGGGTCCAATTTTTGAATAACAAAAGCATTTTTCAACAACAAATATTTTTTGTCAAAAAATATTTTTTGTCAAATAATAAAAAAACATTTTTTAAAACAATTTAACCACAAAGTTTCTTCAAAAGAGACTAAAATAATATGCATAGTCTAATAGGATTTCTCCATGCCATCTAATATCCCTAACAGTGCTTATTCAAATAGGTCATCATTTTCCTTCTCTCAATGAGGATTTTTCTTACATAAATAGATAAATTCATACAGCATGTGATCGAGATAACTAATCATCTACACTCTAAATGTTTAAATATTAATACAAGGAAGAACAATTCGCAGCAATTATGAAACTTTGTCTTTCATGTTAATGGTTTTCATGAATTCGTCTAATGAATATCATTGTAAAAACCAGTGGTTTTTGCAAGAATGATCAGAAGTTCTTGAATCTATGATGTGATGATATTTTGATCATGTGATAAAGTGAACACAACCACTAAATCCATCTCATAAATATTTAAGACTACTTTAAGATCCATTATTTTACATGAATTGTAACTTGGATTATTTTGGTTTTTTAATGATTTCGACTATAGAATCACTTGATCAACATATTGATCATGAAAAGAATAAGTAGTCATCATGAAGGTTTAATGATTTTTTATAGAAGTTAATAGAGATTTTGAGAATATCGGTATTCATAATATCCTGATATCCTCGAGAATTTGAAGAGGTCCTAGACACGCCTTAAATAATGGAGCAACTTTACCTATATAAAATAGGGTAAGGGAGTTTAAGGATTATTTTTTTTAATAACTCAAGAGTAACCCTAAAAATAGAGGATCATGTTTGATCTAAATCACACAAATTATATTCTTTTAAACCATCATGGTTGCACAAAATAAATTAGGAACACACTCATGTGATTCATTCATGTGAATGAAGGAGTCAGCTGCGAACACTTTTTTCCTCATGAAGGGTTCGAGGATATAGTCATGGAAACCACCTATTTCATGCGAAGAAAGAAGAAACCCATATGAAACTAGGTCTTGCAACTAGGTTGAATTAAACTTGAGGATACACCATGTGTCACATGAAGTATATACGCGAGACATCTTTGATCTTGCGAAGAAACTTGAGTTGAACCAATGTATAATCTATGTCTCATGTGTGAGATCTTGAAATGAACTTGTGTGATTATCTGAAGACATTTGGTTTGTGTGATTATGTGAAGACATTTGGTGATCCACATGTGATTCTTGTGAATGTAGTGAAAACATTTCATAAGAAAGATCATGTTCTTTGCATTACCTTGTAAATATCATCTTATTCATAGGATTCAGTGAAGAAGAGAGGAAGAAAATGGTTGCATGAAACCCATAAAATTAATTCATGCATAATTGAGATACCCAAAACATATTTGATAATATAACATAAAATAATAAATTTAATATGATAAGGTTTCACATTCCATGAAAACCATGCATGAAGTGTGCTTAATTTGCAACTTAATCCAGGTAGAATATATAAAGAGATTATTTTTGAGTTTATAGTGTTTAAAAAGATAGACTGATTTGACATTATGCAAGATATTTATTGCATATAAATTTCCTCTAATAAGTTATGTGCACAACTTTCACACATAACAGTGAGGTTGGGACTTCATCATTGAAAGAAATCATAGCCCAAGCATTGTTGTACTGAGGAAACCGATCAAATACATGCGATCACAGGTTTATGAGAAAGAATAGAAAGTTTTGAAAAGGTACTTCAACATGTAAAAAAGTAAAGTTTGATCCAACAAGGTCATGGATTAAGATCAACATATCAACCTAAATTGGACCAATCCTTGAAGAAAGGAGGAATTATCTTATATGGATTTGGGAGAAGGAATTATCTTGTGTGAATTAAAAGTAGATGTCTCTAGTAAAAATTCTAGAGCGGGCTAGGGTGGATTATAGTAACACTGTGGGATGCAGTATAAAGAACCTCCTATGTGGATTTAGGAGAGATACAGTGTGACTCTGTATCGATTATTATAATTTTTTACAAGATTGTAGTTGAGAATCCATGTGGGTGAGAATAACCAACATAGCAAGGAGATGGTATTTGTACCAAAATTTGTAAATCCTTATGTTCTATGCCTTTGTATTTCTATTATTATTCAAGGAAAAGATGAGAGACACAAGAAGAGTGATTCAAGGATTCAATCAGCCACATAGGTTTAATTGAAAAGAAACAATTTTAAAAAATAGAAAAGGGGTCACTGATTCACCCCATCCCCATGATCTCACACTAATTTGTGAACTTAATTTTGAACTTCCAAGATTTATTCCATGTCTCAAGATTATGATTTATGATATTCACAGTATGATTTTCAAATGTAATGCTCATATTCTCATGCCCTTATGTTCATGTTATGATCAAGTGATAATTTATATCTCCTTTATTTACCATTAATGAGCATCTGAGGTCACTCTTTCTTATGTTTCCTTTCTCTAGGTTATGAAGAAGGTAACTAGGTATAATATTTCTAATAAGGGTTATAGTTATAAAGAACTTAGTGGGATACGATGTAGATATTTTATGAATAAGTTGTTTATGTGTCCATATTTCTAAAGGAATTATACCTATACGATTCTGGTATGGATCATTATGTTATGTAAGGAATATCTATCTACTACGATGTGATATCTATGTATAAAAAGTATGGTTCATTAAACTGAGAACCTAGGGTATTTTATTAAGTCAATACCTGACTTAAATTGCATCACTTGTAACTCTCATGCACTTCACTTTTTTGGTTTACACCGGATATTGAATTGAACTGCTTTACTATGAACTCCTTTGATCTTTATAATATATACTCACATGTAGGTGAGGGTAACTCAGGGTGAAAATTTAGATTTTATTACTTCAATATGAACATGCATTCCCTTATACAAATTAAATATGGAGGGATGATGTACAAGTCATAAAATAAAATAATTATTATATTTTAAAACTTCATTGAAATAATTAAATTAAATAAATAATAAACTATACATGAATAGGTCAGTATCGACTCATGATCAGTCAACGTCAAATTATATTGCACAAGAAAAATTAAATCTGCTAAAATTCAACTCGATTGTTCTTTTAATGCTTTAAGTTACATTAAAATAATTTTATTCAATTATTGATATGCCCCACACCACCCGAAATAATTTTATTAAATTTTAGACTTTTAAATTTAATTTATGAAATTTTATTAATTTATCATTTCCATTTAGACCTAAAGAAATACCTCAAAATTAATTTAGGACATGTGATAGGGTTGATAGGTCAGGCAGACCGAATCTAGACTGATTAGGTCTGGCCCAAGTCTAGTTGGGAATCAATTTAAGGACTTATTTATGTATAATATATATATATATATTAATATATAATATAATATATATATATGAGGAAAAATACATCACCCTCCCCATAAATGGGGAGAGAGAACTTTTCAATTCCTCGTTCACGGGGCATAAATTCCTTTTATTTTATTTATTTTATTTTATTTTATTTTATTTTATTTTATTTTATTTTATTTTATTTTATTTTATTTTATTTTATTTTATTTTTATTAAACAAAATCATATCCTTCCATTTGAAAGGATATGTATATTTTTTTTTTCTTTTATGGATTTTTAATTTTGGATTTCACAACCCCCAACCAGCTACTGGTATATTTGGCTAACATGAAATGTACTCACATCATGCATCGGAAAACAATCAATCACACCAATAACCATTATTGTGAAGAAAAAGGTAAAGCTTAAATTTTTTTCACAATTTATACACAAAACTTTTCATTCATAAATCATCCATATCTTTGGGATACAAACACAAATCGATGTGCCATCAGTTCAATTAGTACTCTATCAAAACCCTATTTCCAAACAATAGAATATTTAATATTAATTTTATAGTTTTTGACTTAAATAATTTTATGTTCACTCTGATACCAATTTAAAGAACCATGGGAATTGTGGAAGCATGAAAAATACAAAATTTTATATTTTGGGTTCTAATTCATGTTAAACACACTGAATCTGAAAAAACCCTTATATGGATTTCTTAAAGGATCCTATAAAATGGAATTAATCATAAAAAATAAAATCAAACGAAATTATAAATGGTACCTTGTTCATTTAAAATCACTAGATTGATTCACACACCATCAACATGTTGTGACTCAAAGGCACCAATCTAGGAATCATCTAGATCATCTAGACATGAACTACATCTATTGGATAACTGATCTATTCTTATCATGTTCTATAATTGGAAATCAAATATCTTTATGATGTCCCTTCGATAGTGTAAAGAACACAGGATCAATCGAGAAAGCAGTATTGATATGACCTTGTTCTTTCTTTGGAATCTCCCTCTAACAGCTTGAGAAGGGAGGAGAGGAGATATTTTCTCTCTAAATTAATTCAAATGATGGATATCACAATTAAAGAGACTAAAATGAACTTTTATACAAAGTTTATACTTTCTATAATTGCACATTGATCCATGGAAATTAATAACCTTAATTTTAGACATTTGTGCACACTTGTGACTTAATAAAATTTTCACAAATGTCAAAAAAATTGTCACTCACATATAATAATTTAACATGTTGCATGATAAGATATGAACCATTAACTCAGCCCGTAATCACTCCAAATAATTTAACAAACCTTGAACGTGCTATGTTCATTTGAAAATTTATATTTTATCATATTCACTTTTATGATAAAATTATTTTTAAATAACTTACAGAATAAATTCAATCATAATTATTCTAAAATTGAATAATATAATTGAATTATTTTTATATATGATCGATCACACTCATATGTTCACTAGCCCCACATGTGGGTCCCACTTCATCTTACACTCATATTTATCTGAATAGGTGGAACTTTTGGATACACTTAATGTGTGACCCTCTAGTTCCTTATCTTGATAGTAATGAGTTTACCTTATAGAGCAAGAGAATATTCTTTCATCCCATCATTTTCTCGAAGGAGATAAAGAATTTCATAGCTATGACTACCTCCTAGGAACAATTTATGAGTACGAAAATCACTTTATCCCATGATATATCATAAATTATGATGCACAATTGTGTCATCATCCTTGTGCTGATTTATGTATTCCATGACCTTACTGGATAGTCTTACCTTCTTTTACCATGGACATGGATTCAATGAATGTACTACAATATTAGTCAACTTGGGCCCACAAGATATATCTTCCTTAACTCAGAAGTGAAAAATTATTTCTTAATCATTCAACCAAATTCATACCACCAATTATGTTCCCAACATAAGATACCTCATAATAACATCGATATCATGGCCTCTCCCTTACATCAAAGTACATGATCAAATGGTACTCATTGATAATGATCTCAAATCTAGAGACCAATACATATGTTCATAGATAATAACAACCAATGACACCTAAAACATGTGGTGTTCTTATTGGAAGGTCATTCCTCGTGATATCATCTACTCAAGATCACCAAGTAAAAACTTCATGAGAAGAAGTACCAATGCTTATGATCCCCCAACACCTAATAGTCAGATATCATCTGTGTCTCATTAGTGTGATGTATCTAGACCATAGTATGTATGTTTACTATTACTTTCATAGTATCTTGAGGTTCACATTAATGTTGGGAACTATTATAACCTTTTGATATGACATGAAATATAAGTAAATTACCATGTAAACAGTGGATAAAGAATTATCCTAACTATTATGGTTAGAATAAACAAATGTATATATCAAACTGTATGCATGTAATGGTAATCAAACCACATAAAGTATTTGGGTACAAAAAATCCATTCACAACATGTAAGACCAGTTCAAGGTTCATAAGATGTTAATGATGAGCTAAATTTTGTGGAGAATACACATTGATTTTCATTGGTATTGCTAGAAAATTTTAATCAGTTGAAGGAAGAATATGTAAAGTTGCCAGAAGTTCTTGATAATTCTCATAAGTCTTGTGAAGAAATTAAAAGTAATTATATTTCTATAATAGAAATTGAATCACTTCAAGTGAAGTATCAAATTCTGAAATAAAGTTCAATATAAATAATAAATTTTGATTCTTTTAATATGGATATGTATTATCAATCTAGGTAAATAAAATATGAATTTATTTCTAAATATGATTTTAGTGAGTTGAAAAAGTTCTTGACTAATTATTTTGAATATTTACATGCAAGTTCTAGTCATTATAGGACTTCTACTTTGAGAGAATGAAGACCAGAAATGTTCTAAGAAAAATATATCTGGTGAAATATTATTTTGCTAGCATGAATGAAAATTTTCAAAGATTAAAACATGAAAGTTTCCCACTTCACACTTTAGTTGAGAATTAGAAAGAGTTGATAGAAAATTTAACCTCTGTAGAGCTCATTGTTTGGTTTTTGGTTGACCAGCTAGGTGGAATGATGGATAAGTATGTTCTATCTAATGAGATTGTTCATAATTTTATAAAGTTCAAATTGGGTGGAGGTAATAATTTTTTTCCAAGAGTAAATAATTTTGATGAAGGAATGGGTTAGGGAGATGAATCAAAATTTCAGTCTACTAATGGTGGAGCTAAAGGATTTACATCTTACTGTTCATGATTCCATGACCACATAATCTTCTTTTGATGAGTCTAAACCTTCTTCTCATCCCACACCTTAGCCTATTTAAACCCTTTATAAAAAAAATATTTGTAATATGTGACTATTGATAAAAATAAATTATTTTTTACATTTTTTTATCAATTATATTTATTCTCGATTTTTTTAATTTGGTTTTATACCTAATCCTAATCATTTTTCAGAATTAAATTATTTTTGGATTAACATAAAATTTACTAATAGTTTTTATAAATTAAATGTGTTTTAATCCATTTATATACTTTCTTTTGATATCACAAAAGGGGGGAAATTTGGTTAAACACAAAACATTTTTTTCTTTCTTAGTTTTCATAATCCTTGCTACAATTTTTGAATCTGTTTATAATTTTATGAGAAAAATGGGTAAACACTACATTATAATAATTTATTTAATAAATATTTGTTTAAATAATTTTTTTTGGTGTTTATATTTCTATGGGTTTAATGATTATTAAAATGGGGGACATTTCTAGTCATATAGATGTCGAACAAACAATTTCATTAATTCCTCATTAAATTTGATACTCATAAACACCCACATAAATTTTAATAATAAAGTTTCATTAAATGAATTTCAGGGTTATATTTATTGAAATATTTATTTTCATTTCCATGGAATTATAGGAGATGTTTTTTTATATTTGATTGATGTTTTTTTCGTAAGTATTCTATATGTTTCAAATTAATCTAGACTCATTGTTTAGAACCCTATATTTAAGGAGAATGTTATGTTTGGGAACATAAATTTCTATAAGGATTGCTACTTTTAAACCCAACATTTTAATTGATTGTTAGGATCAGGAACCTAACTTTTGTGAATAACCCTACGTTTGATTATATAACGTATTGTTTATTATCCCAAAATTTGAAACAAACCATATGTTGTGAATGGTACTTTTAAAGACTTCTTATGAAGATAAATCCATATGTTAAATTAGTCATTTATAGGATTTGAATTTCAAATGTATTCTAATATTTTAGAAAAGGTTTCACTAGAGTAAATATCTCATTTAAATCTATTAAAATATAGTTGTAAAGGATCTTTAAAAATGTATTAAATTATTATTATTTCTAAGGTAAATTATAATTTTTGGATATGAATTAAAATTTCAAATTTCAAATGCATTGAGTGTTTGAATATAATGATTTATCTGATAATATATTCGGATCAATTTGGCCATGATCAAATCATTTTTCTTATTTATTGAAAACAAATTTATCTTGAAAAAAGTTTCATGAAGAATAAATATAAGATTTATAATCTATAAATAGTCAATCTTAAATAATATTTTTCCACTTAGAATCTTAATGATCAAAATCTTCTACACTCATTTTACAATAGTTTCAAATTTTTATATAGGATAAATTTACATCTATTGGAGATATTTTGATATCATTTTAATTATCTGGAGTGATTCATTAAACCTTTTTGGATTACACTTTGGAGATTTGTATGTTATGATATCTTGTTGTGTGTCCATCCTACTACTGTGAAAATTATTCTTTTGTGACAATAATTATTGAATATATTTTTCATAAAGGATCTATTTAGAGTTATATCTACATGAAGAGATTATTTATTAAGAAGAAGATCCGTCTAATATCATTTGATGCAACAACTGTGTGTCGAAGATTATTCAATTTCTAAATCTTACCTTGTTCTTTTTTAGTGTTGACTATTTGTAATCATTCATGGTGGAGTGTCATCTTATCATACTAAGTTGTCTCTATCAAGGTACCTGTAAAATAACTTGAATTGTTGTATGGTGTCAACTATCCTCACTAAGTTGTAGAGGTCTCTCAGAAAATGACATTTTCATTAAGAATCACTAAACTCGTGGAGAGAGTGTTAGTGGAGTGCATTAAGGGATATTTGTTCCATGAACCACTGTAAAAATTATTGTGTTCCTTGCTTTATTATTTCCAATGATTTATCTATTTAAAAAAAATGAATGAAACCACCTTGAAAATAGTCAAGGGGGATAAGTTTTAATTAATAAAAGTGTTTTTAAAAAGGGACATATTTACCCCCCCCCCCCGTGCCTTCATATTATTCTGACCTAACACCGACATCATCCACAATAACAAAATTTATCTCCAGATGAAAAACCCGGAACCTTTAATCTATAGGTGTTAGCTGAATGTACCAATAGGTCACCACTTTCTAAATCTATGCAATTCAATTCATAAGGAAATTCCTAAATTCTATTTTGGAAGTATAACTATAGTGTATCCTTTTCATACATTTTTTTAAAAAAAATATGATTCTTTGGTTGAAGGACCAACTCACTAAGATATATAAAGAAAAAAAGCTTACAGAAGTCTAAATGAGATGAATTTATTACAATAATTTTGATGCGGGGGGATGAACTCAGCTGAAAAATTCTCTATGCATATTCTATTTTTGTTGACACCCTTATTAGCAAGACCATATGACACCCTGTTCACCTCCTTATAGGAATGAGTGATAATATGATTGAGATTAGATAGGTGTCTAAGTCAGGTGATCCCTTTAGCAGTGAGGGTTTACACAAGGTGAATCAAACCATGCCTAAGAGCCTGGACAACTATAGTTGAATCACTTTCAATACATATATTGTTTCATCCTCTTTGTCTAATAAAATCAACAGCATTGATAACATTGTACCTCTATGCTTCAAGGGAGGAGGCATGACCACAGGAACCAAAGCAGCATCCAAGTATGTCGTCATTTTGATTTCTACAAATGATACCAGAGCCAGCAGGTCCTGGATTCCTTTTTGAAGCACCATCCATATTGATTTTGATCCATACAGGAATAGGAGGTTTCCATAAGACTACTATCAATCCTTTCGGTGGGATGTATCTTCCTTTGATCCCTATCCACTATAGGATAGTGAAGTATTTAATTGAGTTGTGACAGGTCCCTGTTTGTATGATTATGGCATCCTTGATCACAGTATAAATCCTAATTTTAGCTACACATAATCTAAACATGTTATTTTTATGTATAATATAATTTCTTTCATACCAAATAAGACGGATTAGTTTTGCCACATCAGTATCTAGTGAATATCTGAAGTTGTAGTCTAATAGAGCTCAAACCATTCCATATAAGATCAAAAATATCAAAAATAAATTTCCATAGATCAGAATTAGTAGCACAAGATAGAAATAAGTGATTATCATATTATCTATGCTGGTTTGAATACCAAACATATGAAGATGTGAATCCATGGGGATTCTATTATGAGGAATTCTCCATACTAGGCTAAGTCGGGAGGGTCGAATCTGACTTTTGTTAAAGTTCTTTACCCAATGGAAATCATTGTTGTGGTTATTGAAATTATAATCATAGTAGAGTTTAGAGGTTAGAATACCATTATATGCAGGTTCCCAAACTAAAAACCCATTGGTGATGATAAAGGTATAGTTGTTAATAGTATTAGATATTTCATCAAGTAAATTAATATCAGGGGAGTTTAAACAATCACTAATGGATATGTTTATATTAGTGGGTAATTTCATGGGATCAATCATGTTATAAAGTGGGATACCATTCCAGTTGTCTAACCAAAACTGTAGAGAGGAGTCTCTATTTACTATCCATCTAGAGCGAGACATGATTTTTGAAAACATGTGACTGATGGAAGGCCATATAGAGGATTCCATATACAAGTGTTTTCCTTTTCTAAGGTTATTGTAAAATATTTCATGAAGGAAATCATAAACCTATGAGTTTTTGTTCATAATATTCCAAGTAGGTTTGGCTTGAAGGGCCTCATTAAAATATTTGAGATTCTTAATAATATGTCCACCATTCTAAATGGGGGTGCAGTATGTTTTCCAAGGGACTGTGACAAGTTTCTGTTCAAGAGTGCTTCCACTCCAAACAAATTTTTCTATTTTTCTATTTATCATTTTTAGAATATTAGCAGACCATTTATACACCATCATAGAGTAAACCATTTTAGAAATAATGGTATATTTGAAAAGACATATCCACCCTACCATTGATAAAGTTTTTCCATTCCAGGAGGAGATTTGTCTATTTATTTGATAAAAAATACTCAAAAAATAAGTGTTTTTGGGTCTTCCCCAAAAGATGGTGACCCTAAGATATGTAAAGGGGAAAGATCCTTCCTTTATACCTATATCATTCATAATATCAACTTTCCTGTTGATCGGGAAGTGTTTACCAAAGAAAATGTAAGATTTACTCCAGTTTATGGATTGAATAGAGACATCTTCATAGTGTGAGAGGACATCCTTAAGCCTTTTTATATTATTTCTATCTCCTTAGAGGATGAGAATAATATCATCAGCATATAAAATATGTGAGGGAACATTCATATCGCTAGAGGAAAATATGGGCTTGAGATCACCCCTATATATTGAATATGTAATAATTCTATTGAAGTAATCATCAAAAATAGTAAATAGGATGGAAAAAAGGGAGTCTCCTTGCCTAACACCTTTTGTACAAGTGAAATATCCTTTTGGGGAGCCATTGATCAGAACTAATATGTGGGCAGAGTTAAAAAGGGTTTTTAATTTCTTTACCAAGTTTTCATTAAAACCAAATCCATAAAGGATTTTGAAAATTAAACTCCAATTAATGGTATCAAAATCTTTTCTAATTTCAAGTTTAATGGAAACTTTTCCCCCTATTTGGTTCTTTTTTAGAAAGTTTTACTTTTAGAGGCAAAGAAAATGCAGTCTTTTATATTCCTTCCTTTTAGGAATCCAAATTGGTTCCAAGAGACAATTTTGTTGGAAATAGGTTCCAATATCATAGTTAAAATCTTGGAAATAATTTTATACACAGTGTCGATAAGGGAAATAGACCTAAAGAGGTGAATTTAAAAAGCATTATCCACTTTAGGAATAAGGGTAAGAAATTGGGCATTAATACCATAAGGGAGATAGCTATTTATAGAGAAGTATTTGACTAGGTGACAGACATCATTGAAAATATTGTCCCAATAATGTTGGAAAAATTCATTGGGAAATACATCAGGACCAGGAGCACTATCCGGCTTTAGACTAAAAACCACTTCTTTAATTTCATGATCAATTGGAGTACTATTTAAGAGGTCATTATCATTATCCCTGACTAGGCAAGGAATGATATCATATTTGATATCCTTTTTTATAGTAGGGCCATTAAAGATATTTATAAAGTTGGATGTGACATGATTAGCTAGTCTTTACTCATTATCAATTATATTATACCCATATTTAAGTAAGCAAATAGGTTAACTGCCCTTTTTAATCCTTTGGAGTGCATTGACGAATTTAGTGTTTTTGTCTCCATCCTTGAGCCAGTTGATTCTGAGAGCTTGTTTCCTAATATTATCTCTTAATGTGATAAGAGAGTTCAGTTTATTTCTAATGTCAACTTCCTACTTTGAGTCAGTAGCAAAGGCATTGTGGGTTGAGTCAGTTTGAATTTGATTGAGAGAATTCTCAAGGGAGATAATTTAATTATCATTTTGTTGACTTCTTTCTTTGCACCATATTTTTAGTTTTTTCTTTAGGAGTTTTAATTTTATAATGAAGACAAATGCATCATTCAAAATGATCAAATTCCAAGTGTATTTGAAAATTTTATTACAATCCTCAATAGTGTTCTAGGATTTATTGAATCTAAAAGGAAGGATAGGTTTGTTGTCTCTAGTATTGAATCTCACTAAAATTAGATGATGGTCAGAATCAATCCTAGGAAAAGTAGTACTAGAGATGGTATTCTAGTTATCGAGAGCTTTGAAGTTTGTGAAAGATATATCCAGTTTACTTTCTAAAATTATATTGTGTTGTCTTCTATACCAGTTATACTTAGCACCAACTAGATTAATCTCAACAAGGTTATTATTATCAATACAGAGTTTAAAATATTTGGTGGAAGTGTTTGATTGTAAGGGACCCAGCTTTTCACTAAGACCAAGGATAGCATTGAAATCACTGAAAATGACCCAAGGTGCTTGAATAGTGTTGTTAAGGAAAGATATATTATTCTAAAAAGTTATTCAATCTTGATATTTTTTACAGGCATACAAAAAAGTACATAAGAATATATTGTCCTATAAGTTTATTTCACATGTCAAATACTGAGAATCAGCATTAAAAATATGAACTTTACTTATAGAAACATATGAAAAGACCCAAAATGAATCACATTTATTATTGTTAGAAGTTTCACCTATAAAATTATTACTATATTTATCAAGACTATTAAATCCAGAAGTAAAAGTTTTTTTAGGCTAAGATATTGAAAAAAGAATCATCTTATGAGTAAAAAGAAATTTTTTTGAAGTTTTGATGGGGTCAGGGTTAACAATACCCTGATAGTTCCAATAGAAAATATTCATTTATACTTACTATTGGGGATAGGCCCCTTTTTTTGTTACCTCCAGAGTTCTTTCCACATTTGGACTTTCTTAACTTCTTGGTAGAATTCTCCTTAGGCATCTTTGTATTTTTTTCTTGCAATTCCCTTGAAGGGTTAGGAGATATATGATTAATTTTTATACTTATTGAGTTCTCCTTCTGATGCATTTGTTTGTTCTCATTCTCCCTCTATGCCATTATCCATTTTGCTTCTGTTTTTATGTGATCTGAATCCCCAAAATTGCCATCTAGATTCCCAGTGGTGAGGCCATCCATGGGAGGGGTGCTGATTGTATGTCTATGTTGTAGTTCCAAGACTTTTCCATCATCCCTCATGTGTTGTGCTTTGCTAATATCAAACATCTTTATGTTGCAGCCTAGATTCTGAACTACATATTTTTCCAAAATCTATTCATTGTGTGAAGGTGAAGAGAATTGATACTGATTTGTAGTGTCAGCAGGTGCAGAAGCAGTGTTCTGGGTAGTAGTGTCCTGGTGCGTGAGAACTTTCATTCCATTCTCATCTATTGAGTGACCAAGAATCTGTGACTTCAGTTCCGGAAGTGTGTTGATAGTTTCATGGACAATGCTTTTTATGTTAGAACTGACCGTCTGATTTCCCAGGTGCTTGTTATCCTCTTTTACCTGCTTTCCCTTGAGTTTATCAAGGCGCTGAATGTCGTCTTTCAATGTTAAAGTCTCGTCCTCAATGCATGAAGTATAGGTAGAGTTAGAATCACCAGTAGAAGTTTGGGTGTCCAATGTCATACCATTTGTAAGAATCTGGTCAGTGTGTGATGCTTCTTCAAAGGTAAGAGTAGAATGAACTCCAGTGAGATCACTTGTTAAGGTAGTATAAGGCTTTCTCTGAGAGTTTTTCCAATCTTTATCAGGATTTTTATCCTCACCCTCTTCCTGATCGTTCTGCTGGACTATACTCAAGACCATATCAGTAATTTCCTCAGCAAAGTTCTTCTCTTTAATGTCCAGATCCTTATTTTCAACCATGTCATCCCATGATTTCTTAGAAGGGTCCTTTTATGAGGATTCCACACTAGTTTTCCTCCTCCAAATCTTCTATTTTTCATGCTTGTTTCAGATTTCTCTAAGATAGGTTTTTTATCCTTATTGTTTCCTCTATCCTCAGTCCAATCCTTTTCTGTATAAGGTTGGACATGTTTTTTCACAATTCTATAATTAAATATGGAGTGTCCAATGATCTTACAATAGTCATAAAAGGGTGGTCTATACTCATACTCTATTCTTGACCTCTTCCTTATAATCCTTTTCATTGAAAGCAATGTCATGAGGTAGTTTTGTTTCGATATTTACTTTAACCATGACTCTTGCATATAGACCAAAATCACCATTCAATGTTCTCTGATATATTTTAAGAAGTATCCCTATGCAAGAGGTAAGGTCACTCAATATTTTTGGGTGCCAAAAGAACTAGCTAAGTCCATGTAACTGATCCCAAATTTGTGCCAAAAAGTTCCCATGTATAAAATAATTGAAAGTATAATCCCAAGTTGAAAGATGTAGGAGACCAAGTTTCAACTATATGGTGCCTTTTTTTCAAACCCAATATAATTCCTCTTGAGAGTGCAAAATGATATGATAATATCCTTTCCCAATGGGAACAAATTTCCAATTGGTTTTTCCCCAACAGTGGGCGATTCTCTATAAGAATCTTATAATCTAATATAGGTAATGAAATTTTCTAAGTTTGATACACTTCCAAGGATGAACCACTTTCAATCATATCACGCCACCATCACTTATGAGTCACCATTGAAATAACACACCATCATCATGGAAAATTGAAGAAGTACTAAAATGAATTACCATCAGGATGTCATACCATCAGAGGAGTCACCACCAGAGGGATGGTTCACCATCATCTAACTCACAACCAACATACAAATTTGGATAAGTAAAAAATGTCACACTGCCATCTTGACATACTTCCGTAATGAGACATTGTCAGCTTGACACACCACTAGAACAAGACACCGCCAGACTATGAGTCATAGTTCATGACTCACTATCACTATTTCTTACTCTGTCCTTTTAAATTAAATATTTCTAATAGCTAGTTTATTGAATATAATTTTGAGTTTTATTTTAATGATCGTGTCATAATAGCTCGACTGAATGCATTAAATGATGTGTCAGTACTGATTATGAGGATGAAAAATATCCAAATGCTCACGTGGATACTCATTAATGTTATTGATAAAAATAACATAATAATCCCTCATGAAAAATGATTATTGTATGAAGTGAATAAGTGAGAACTCTCATAATAAACACATATAGAGATTAACCTAATTACAAGAACTTACCTTCTTCATCCTACTCTACTCAACTAAGGATGGTATAAATACACATATGTTTATTTACTAAAGTGTCTACAATGCTCTATTTTAATGAAGTTTCAAGAACCCAACTCGATCTTCACTGAAAATCAAAATCAAGTTTCACAATTTTCACTGCATAGAAAACCGATCATCTCTATCACTTTATACTTTTATTTTATTTGCTTACTGTATTTTAAATTATGAGCAGTGTATGTTGCTCTATTTATTTCACAATACATTTCCTCCTGATATAAATGGAAGATACATAGATATATTTTTAACTATCTGTACACTTGTACTCCCATGGAAACTATGGAATTAGTCATGTGTAACCAGTTATAGTTTTTACTCCCATGGATAACAGTGTAAGAGGTCCTATGTAGTGTGGATAGTTTCATACTATTGTAAAACCCGATCTAAGTTGAGGATCAAACTATTTATTTATATAAACTTCTTGGTGGTCGGTGATCAACAAGTGGTGAGGAATAATTCTCATCTTAATACTAAACATAATGTATTCAAAATTCGGTTGTATGTTTTATTTTATTTCATTTTGATTCTATTTGTTACAACTAATTTTTTTTAAATTTAAATAAAATAAATACTTTCGTAGTTAACCTTAATTAATGTTTTTATAAGATTTTAATTAATAAAATTCATTTCAATGGATTAAGTAATATTTTATATTATTTTATCCAAGAACTAATCAATATTCTAATAAGTATTGTGAAAGATTTAAATTTATAAATATATTCTATTTTGGTGAACTTGGTTGTTTTTAATTTAATTGGGGAATCTATTTTAATCCATTTTAAATAGATTTTTTTTATACTCAATTCAACCCCCCCCCCCCCATCTTGAGTTAATCACTTTGACCAACATTTGGTATCAAAGGCTTAAGATTTAGTATCAAAGTTTTTCTAAAACATTTCAACTATGATTTTTGTTAAGATTTAAAGATCTTAAATTTCTATCATTTCTAAATCTATTTATTTAAATGGATAATATACAAGAAGTTTTTGCTACCAATAGAACACATTTTTTCAAAGGTAATAATTATTCTCAATGGAAAATTAAAATTAAAGTGAATATTGAGAGTATGGTTTTTGAAATTTGGCCTATTATAGAAGATAAATATGTTATCCTTGCTACTGCTAGAAAAGAATGGGATGATACTACAAATCTTGATTATAATAATAATTGTAAATCAGTTAATTTCTTTTATTATGCTTTAGTAGATGAAGAATTTAATAGAATATATACTTGAAAAACTGCATATAAAATTTGGGATACCGTATATGTTTCACGTGTGGGAATATCTAATGTTAAGGATATGAGAATTAACACATATACTAAGTAATATAACTTTAAGATGAAACCAGATGAACCTATTTATGGCATGTACCTTGGTTTCGATGAGATTTTGAACACAATGAGATCACTTGGGAATCTTGTATCTAACAAGGATTGTATCATGCGAATGCTTAGATGTTTACCTGAAAGATGTAGAGGCACATTTGTTTCAATAACAAATTCTGGTGATATCTTCAAGCTACCTATCAATGATTTTATTGGAAAAGTGATGATGTATGAGGAAGATTTAAAAGTCAAATAAGAAGATAATGAAGATCCCAATAGAAAATATAAGGCCTTTAAAATTTTTACATATAAACAAAATTTAAAGGATAGATATTAATCTACTAGTTTATGTGATCGTGAGTCACTACTGGATAATGATGAGAAGATGGACCATCTATCCAGATGATTCAAGAAATTTTATAGGAAAAAAATTTTAAAAAACCTTGTTATAAATGAAATTATGATTCTAGGGGAAACTAGAAGAAATATTTTAAGAAGGATGATAATGAAGTCACCTGTAATGAGTGAAAAAGGAAGGCACATGTCAAGGAATACTGTCCAAAAAAAAGTAAAAAATGAGATATGATGAAAAATATATAAGGTATAAGAAATTAATGAAAACCACATGGATTTATTCTGAGTACATCTCCATTGATTCTAATTCATCTCCTGAAGAGAAATAAGATAAATAAAACATGTGCTTTATGAAAAAAAATCACTAAGGTACTTATTGTATCATCTGTACATATTTCTAATAAATCTGAGAATGAATAATCTTATGATGATATGACTAATGAATAAATGCTGTAATATTTTAGTATAATAGAAGATGCTTTTAATGAGCTTAAGGATAAGTACAATGTTCTTAAAATATAGCATGCTTTATATACTAACATTAAATATGATCTTTCTATTGAAAATGGAAAATAATGCTCAACTATTGAAAGAGAATACTAAACTTAAACTTTAAAATTAGGAACTAAAGAAAGCCTTGTAAAAATTCACTAATGGTAGAAAAACTCTCACACAAATTTTAGGAAATCAAGTTACACATAAATATGTTATAGGTGTAGGATATCAACCTAGATAGAGGAGAGTAGTAAAGAGTACTTTTTTACCTAAGTCAAAAACTAAAACTTCTACTGCTACATATTTTTCTATAGGTTATAAAAAAGAATTTATTTCAAAAGAAATCATTTTGTTTATAGTAAACCTATAAAAAAATGTTGGTTCCTAAATATTTTATTATTAACATCTATGGATCCAAAAAAATCTGGGTACTAAAATCATTTCCTTTATAAATTCTCTTTTCTAGGAAACCTATTTAAAGACCACATGTAAAAGCCTATGGTACTTGGAAAGTGGATGTTCAATACATATGATAGGAGAATATTCTTTCTTCAAGATCCTTATTAAGGTTTATGGTGGTCATGTCACCTTTGGTGATAATTAAAATGGGAAAATTATCATCCTTGGCCAAATTGGTAACAATTATTCTATTTTAATTTATAAATTGTTATTTTTTTTAATGGTTTGAAATATAACATACTAATTATTTAATAGTTATGTTATGACGGTTTTCATGTTATGTTTGAAAATAATCCATGCAATGTTTATTATTCTAAAGATGCTTTAATTTGTAGTACCTTGAGTAATGATAATGTTTATACTGTTGATATGAATTCTATAATTTCATAAAATGTTTCCGGCTTGATTACTTTTCACAAAGAATATTTTCTTTGGAATAGAAGACTAGGACATTGCAAAATTCACTCACTTGGGAAGCTTACTAGGAAAGGGTTGGTTAAGGATCTACCAAAACCTAAGTTACCAAATGATAAAGTATGTAACCCCTATCAAAAAGGTAAAAATGTAGAGTTTATTTTAAATTATAGGAAGATGGGTCAACTTATAAACCTATTGAGTTTGTTCATATGGATTTATTTTAGACCATTTAGAGTTTCAAGTATTAATGGGAAGCATTGTTTCTATGTATTAGTATATGACTTTTCTAGTTATACTTGGGTATTATTTATAACTCACAAAAGTGAAACCTATTGTTATACCTTTCTAGATATACTTTTCTAGATATACTTGGGTATTC
This sequence comes from Viscum album, assembly GCA_963277665.1. Taxonomy (NCBI): domain Eukaryota; kingdom Viridiplantae; phylum Streptophyta; class Magnoliopsida; order Santalales; family Viscaceae; genus Viscum; species Viscum album. The sequence continues at coordinate 164,039,289 of OY728153.1, forward strand.
TTTATAACTCACAAAAGTGAAGCCTGTTCTTATTTTACCAAGTATCGTAGATCTATAGAGAACTTAAGTTGACATATAATTAAGACCTTAATAAGTGACCATGGACATGAGTTTGAAAATCAAGACTTTGAATATTTTTTCTAAAAAAATGGAAACACTCATACCTTCTCTACTCCTAGGACCCCTTAAAAGAATGGAGTTGTAGAAATAAGAAATATAACTCTTCAATAGATAGCCTAAACCATGAAAAATGAGTATGACCTACCTATCTATTTTGGTTAGAGGATGTGAATACAACCTATTACATAATTCATGGTGGGGAGCTAGGTGATCAATGATGTAGAAGCTGAGGAGGGGTAGTTCTAGTGGGTTGGGCCTACGAGTCATGTAATGGGTATGCATGCATCTAGGCCTTCAGGTCATGTATTGGCCTTCAGATCATTTTGGGCCTTATGCCTTGGGCCTACGGGTCATGTAGTGTTCCCCTTAAACCCTTAAAAGGGGGATTATCTGTAATAAAATTAAAAAAAGGCCTTTAGGCCATTCAGGTCGGGTTATTAGACCAATTTTGAATAATACTCGTTATGAACTTTGGAATAATAAAAATCTTAAGGTTAATTACTTTAGATTTTTTGGTTGTAAAGTCTTTATTCTTAACACTAAGAATAATCTTGAAAAAAATTCCCCCAAAAGTGATGAAGATATTTTCCTGGGTTATTTAGTTTCTAGTAAATCCTATAGAGTTTTTAATAAGAGAACCAAAACTGTGGAGAATTTTTTCATGTAAAATTTGATGAGACAGATCCACATGAGTCTAAGACCTCCCTATAAAACCATGAGGATTATTTTTCTTCTATAAACTTATATTATAAACCTTCTGATTCTACTATGAAACAGTAAAAAATCATTTAGTTCTAAATCATTTCTATAACTTCCTAAACCCAAACCTATAAAAAATACTAAAGTGACGAGACTTACCTTTTCTAGAGCTGGTAGAAACCTTATTTATCACCCCTTAGATACTATTGTAAGAGATATGGATATAGGTATTCATACAAGATATTATCCTAAGAATCATGTCGAAAATCAATAATTCTTTCTCAGTTAGAACCTAAGAACATCATTGAATCCATTAATGATGAATTTTGTGTGATGGAAATGCAATAATAATTAAATCATTTTGAAAGAAACAAATTGTGGGAAATTTTATATAGAACCAATGAAACATTAAATATAGGTACAAAATGGGTGTCTAGAAACATGGAAGATGAGTCAGGCATAGTAATTAGAAATTAGGAAAGACTAGTTTCATAAATTTATAGTCAAGAAGAAGGAATAGACTATGAGGAGACATTTACACTGGTATACAAACATTAATCCATTAGAATATTGTTATCTTATTCATATAATCTAGATTTCAAGATTTTTCAAATGTACTGAAATAGTGCTTTCTTGAATGGTTTTATAATTGAGGATATTTTTCTTGAAAAACCCCCTAGATTTAAAAATCCCCATTTTCCAAATCAAGTTTTTAAATTAACTAAAGTTTTATATGGTTTAAAATAGGATCTTAGAGCTTTATAGTATAGGATCAGTAATTTTATTATTTCAAAAGGACTTTCAAAAGGTATATTTGATCCTACCCTTTTTATAAAATTAATTTCAAAAGATTTTTTATTTGTCCAAATTTATTTTGATGGTATTATTTTTTTGTCTTTAAGAAATTCTCTATGTACTGATTTTTCTAAAATTATAGAAAATGAGTTTAAAAAGGGTATTATGGGTGAACTCAAATTCATTCTTAGATTTTAAATATTTAAAAATAAATAAGGAATAATTTTAATTCAAAGTAAATATACAAAGGATATTTTAAAATGTTTCAACTTGGATTGCACTAAGAGTATTGATACTCCTATGAGTACCACCTATAAGTTGGATCTTAATGAAGCTAGGAAAATAGTGGATCAAATCATTTAAATATGTATAATTAGAACTCTTCTTTACATTACTTATAGACATAATGATATAAAGTTTAGTATTTTTATGTGTTATATCTTTCAAACTAATCTAAAAGAGTCATACTTTTTTGCTATCAAATGAATTTTCAAATACCTCAAATATACAACAAATTTCGGATTTCCTTATCCAAGAGGAAAAGAATTTTATTTAGTTAGATATTTTGATTATTATTTTAGTGTATGTAAGTTAGATAAAAGAAGAACCTCTGGAACATTTCACTATTTAGGCAAGTCTCCAGTTTCTTGGAGTAGTAAGAACAAAATTTTTGTTGCACTGTCTACTTTTGAATTCCAATAAATAATTATTGGTAGCTGTTGTGCACAATTTTTTTGTTTGAAACACACATTACTAGACTATGGATATCAATTCTAACATTTCCCTATAAATTTGAAAATACAAGTGCTATTAACATTTCTAAGAATTATGCATCACTTCTATAACAAAACATATTGATATAAGACATAACTTTTTGAGAGATCATTTTAAAAAAGGTGATATAAATCTTGAATACATTGGTAGAAAACATCAATTGGATTATATCTTTACAAATCCTTTAAATTATAAGAGAATGAAATATATCAAACATGAGATAGGTGTGATTAATTTTAATTAAGTTTAATTTTCTTAAAACACGCCATTGGGTATGTCACACCATTGGGTATGACACACCGTTGAGTATGAAACACCATTTGGTATGACACACCGTCATGGTTTTCTCACCAATGTGATTGTATAAAAATTTTTATTATATCACCATTGTAGTTGTATCACCTTTGTAAACTTTACACTGTTGGTTTTCATGCCTTTGTAAATTATTTGTTTTTAAAATTGTTGAACCACTGTTTTTTTCTTACATTTTATTTTATTTATGTAACCCAATAAAAATATTTTCTCTGCTATTGAATTATATTTTCAAGTATTATTTTGATTTTGATTTTTTAAAATACCAAAATCCCAAATTATATGAATTAAATTTTTGTCTAGTTCCAATACACCTTATTTTTTGTGCCCTTCTATTCTCCCATGAGCATAGTGAAACCCTTCATTTCCTAAGATTCAAACCTTAAACCTCTATCTCAATCTTTAACTGAGCTTACCAGACTGATACACATGTAAAGAGTGAATTTTCCTTTTTATTTTTTACCATCTAAGTCGCGACCAGCTAAGAAACAGAAGGGTGAGCCAAGTGTTCTTTCTACTATTGAACCAATAAATCTAGATCACTCAAGAAGAGTTATTGTAGATAAAAAATTAATTTAAGTGGAGTGGTTAGTCTAAAAATGGATTTGGTGCTCAAAGTAATCCATAACCAAGGTTGGTTGGATTGGTTCTCATCAAATGAGATACTCTTCTATCCTAAGCTAGTTTATGAGTTCAATCAGCATGCAGAGTTTGCTTCAAGACAAGATGATGTTGACTGGATAAAAAAATGATATCAAAGGACACATAATATTTTTTTCTTCAAGGAAATGGGATGAATCTATGAAGTTACACATGAAGAAGTTTATAATGATTATTAAGGAACTATAACTGAATAAAGTGATGTTCTTGTGTATGAATATGCTTTAATCAAACTAACTGGTGATGGAATAACCAAAAGACTAGTATCTTCTAAGTTGGATGGGAAATGAAGACTGCTCATCAAGTTTATATATCACATGTTATCCCTAGAAAAGGTGACCTTTCTACCTTAAAGTATCAGGATTTAAACTTAATATGTCTTATGAAAAGTTGACATAATATTAATTTATGTAGACACCTTAGAGTTCACCTGTGTGAAATGTTCAAGCATACGTCAAGGTCTAGTTCCCTAATTTACTCGAAGTTAATTTTACATTTGTTAAAAAAAAGGTTAGTTTCATATGTTGAAGAGTCTATCATAGAATTCATTGGTTTTTGTATTTATAGATCAATTTTTTCAAGAATTAGAATCATATGGAACCCCTGGAAGAAGCAGTGGGTAGATGATGGTGAGAAAATGTATGTGGATTTTAACCTTATAGATCATCTATCTAGGATAATAAATCTTATTGACCCAGATCTAAAACCTGATGAGGCTGTTGAGTATTCATATTAGGATGAAGAAGAGGCTACTACATCAAAGAATAAGAGGATAAAGTACTTTCAATTGATGAGGGGAGTGACCTCGATCAATCTCTTAAATCACTACATATTACTTATGGAGATCCTAGCCTTCCTAGAAGACTTTCCAAAAGAGAAATTTTTTTGAAAAGTTGTAAAGAAGAAAGCGAAGTTTCTATAGATCAAATATTTAAAAGAAATTCAAATTTTGATAATGATGAGGAAGAATAAAAAGAATAATATGATAATATTAATGGAAGTGGAAATGGAGATACTATAAATAGTAATAATGGTAATGATGATGATTCTACCTATGATGGTTTATTTTTATGAATTAGAAGGTGAAATGTGGAAATACCTTCATATCCACTTGCTTCTCCTAGTGTATCTCCAGATAGACCTAACATAATAGTAGAGGTGGACCAAACTTTTAAGGAAATGGATTCATCTGTTGAGGGGGATAAATCTTCAAGTGTTGTGTTTTTTTGTTGGTAATACTATTTATGATTCTTATGAGGATGAGAAGAAGTTAGTGATTACTAATGTTGAGCATCATGTAGATTAACAAATGAAGAAAGATCTTGTTTTTAGTGAGCAAGATGATGATGATGTACAGTTAGTCGATGTAGTTATTTCTAATGATCCTTTTATTGATAGGAATTTGGATGTTGAATCATCTATTGTTGATTTCTATAAGGATGATATTTAGATGAAAAAAGAACCTGCTATTTATGAGTTTGTTGATTTTTCATAGTGTACATATTCTTTGAGAATTTTTGAAATCCTAGTTGTTTTATCTACTGTAGTTGTAAAAATCATTGTTGAATACTTTGTGGTTAAATTTTCTAACAGTTGTATTGACCCGATGTCATAAGAATAGGGTAAGTTCTCAAATGAAGTTGTGAGTCCACCAAATGATGGAGGACATGATATTCAATATGATAGAGATATTGAGGTTTAATGGACCATAAAATTGATATTGGTTGTCTATTATAAAAATTTACTTCCATTGGGGAACCTGCACCTACTACTGCAGTTCCTAATGTCCCAGTGGATATAGTCACCAAGGGTGAATTGGATGTTTTCAAAGAAAAGTTTCTTTCATATTTTAATAAATTTTTGAATAATAAAAATCCTCTACTCACTAGGATAAGTGAAAATGATGCAAGATACCTTTTTGAGTTGGCTATTCACCATATTAAACCAAAGATGATGCATCATATTTATGATATTGAGATTAAGAATAAGAGGATAAGTAATGAGATGAAATTGGTAAAATATTTTCTTAAAGATTTAAATTATACTTTTACAGTTTCTTTGGATGTAATCTATAAAAGTAATTATAATTAATCTTTAGGTAGTTTATCTCAATTTTACTTCAAGTTAATGCTGATATAATCAGAACCATGGTTAGAGAAGAAGTTTTTGTTGTGACCAGTGGATCATCAAGTGGTGAACCTATCATTCCTTTTTAAATTTGGAGTAAGTTTGAATAGAGGACTAAACATGATCACATGATGATAAGAAATTATTACAAGGATATGAATAAATATAGATATAAAATTACCAAATACATCAAATATTATCTATCAAGAATTTATAATAATTATTCCATGGATACTAATTTTAAGTTTTTTGGATGATAATTTGAGGATGCCACATATTATCCAAGCCTTTAAGGAGTAATTTAGGTAGTTAAAGGCGGTGAATCCAGTGCTGAATTGGTTTATGGAAGAGAAAGAATATTCATTCAATTCCATTGAGAGGGATAGTTGGATAATAATGGATTTCATAAACCTTATAAAATTGTTTCTCCATGTACAAGGCATGGTTGTTTTGGCTCAAGAAGTAATTCTTATTTCCCCATGAGAATCTTCAAGAATATGAGTTACCAGGGATCCAGCTACACCTCTACCTTCCAAATTCCAAACCTTCCCTCTTCCACCAAAACAAGATATGAGAAAAATTAGTTTGGTCATTATTATAGATCCTTGACCTCCTCAAGATATAGTTGGAATCCCAACTAGCATTCCAACTACCTTTCATGGAGCATCTTCTGACCCTAGTGCACTTGCTATCTCAGATCAAGAGAAATCCCAAGACAAAGGAAAATATATAATAGACCCTTCTGCACATCCTTGACAATTTTGTTGGATTAGAAATTTTGTTTTGATGGGAATTTTTTGTAATAACATTTTTATTTCACCCTTTGGATGACTATTCATTCTATTTATTAATTATTTATTATTATGTTACATTTCTTACTGGATTTCCTATTTTTAATTTTTATTATATTTTACCTTTTTTATAGTCCCAAAAGGGGGATAAGGAGAAAAGTATGGAATTTATTTTTTGATTTTTTTCTTCTTATTACAGTGATCTTTATTTAATAATATTTCTTCTATTTCATTGATACCACACTGAGATATGTTCTTACTATTATAATTTATATTTTTAATCATGTTTTGATCTTACATTTGATGCCATAATTGTTTACCTTTAATACCATGAATTGTGATCATCAAAAAGGGGAGATTGTGGACCTATTTGTTTTAATTATCACTAAATCATTCTTATTATAATATTAATAAGTTTTATATTCTCTGTAAGTATATTATAATCTAATATAGGTGATGAAAAATTATAATTATGAGACACCTCCAAGGATATCTCACCTCTAACCATATCAAACCACCATCGCCTATGATTCACTATTGACAAAACACACTGCCAGCATAGAAAATTGGAAAAGTACTAAAATGACTCACCATCGGGATTTCATACCATCATAGGAGTCACCACCAAAAGGATGACTCTCCATCAGCTGATTCACTACCAACATAAAAATTTGGTTATGTAAAAAATGTCATGTTTCCAGCTTGACATACCACCAGAACGAGACACCATCAGCTTGATACTCCACAAGAAAAAGACACAACCAGACAATGAGTCAATGTTCATGACTTTCCATCATTATTTCTTATTATATCATTTTAAATTAAATATTTCTTACATCTAGTTTATTAAATCTAATGTTGAGTTTTATTTTAATTAATATTGTATCTTAATGAATAGATAGAATGCATTAAATGATGTGTCAGCCATGACTATGAGGATGTAGAATATCTAAATGCTCATGTGGATGCTCATGCATGCTACTGATAAAAAATAAGCAGACTCCCTCATGAAAAATGATGAGTTTATGAAGTGAATAATTGAGATCGTGTATACTAAACACATACAGAGCAGAAATAGATTAAAAGAACATTCCAACTTCATCTTACTCAGCTCAAATGAGGAATATAGATCTCAATACACTTATGTTGTCTTCCTGATGTTTCTATGGAACTCTGTTGTACTGAAGTATCAAGAACCTAACTCGAACTACCCTAAAAATCAAAATCAAGTGTCACAAGATACACTTCATAACAAACTGAGCATCTCTATCACCTTATAATTTTAATTTCTCATTTTTATTATTATATTTTACATTATGAGTAGTTTGTGTGTGTTTATCTATTTATTTTACAACACACTATCTCTTGACATAATTGGAATATACATATATATCTTATTAACTATTTTACACCTGTACTCCCATGAAAACTATAGAAGAGGTCCTATGTGACCTGTTATATTTTATACTCCCATGGATAATAATCAAAGAGTCTATGTGTAGCCTATACAATTGTATACTATTATAAAACTTGGTCTATGTTTTGGATCAAACTGTTTATTTATATAAGTTACTTGGTGTTGGGTGATCACTAAGTTAATAGGACTAAGTATCATCTTGAGACTTAACCGCTTGTATTCAAAATTCCATTTTAGGTTTTATTTTGTTTCATTTTGATTCTATTCAATAAAACTGAAATTTGTTTTAAAATGTAAACAAAATCAATACTTTGATATTTAACCTTAATTAGTGTTTTTATAAGATTTTAATTCATTAAATTGATTTCAAATGATTAAGTAATATTGTATATTATTTTATCTAAGACCTAATCAATATTCTAATAAATATTTTGAAATATTGAAATTTATAAAGATTGGTTGTTTTGGTTAATTGGTTAATTTTTAAATTAATTGGGGGAATCTATTATAATACATTTTGACCAAACAAATTATTGGTTACTCAATTCACCCCCCCCCCCTCTTAATTTACTCACTCCGAACAACATTTACATTCATCTCCTTCAAATAAAAACATCAATTTGTAGTATATTTCACTATCCTAAACCATTTTAAATCCAAAACACCCATTTTTAAATCTTCTTTAAAACCCCCAAAAATGGTCTTTAAATTCAAAATGGGTTTTATAAAAATCTATGAAAACTATTTAAAAAGGAAAAAACCCAAACAAGTGGGTCAAGGATACACAAAGTAGGCACCACAAGTCCAATGATTTACAATAAATAAAAATAAGGTAATGGTTCAACAATAATATAATTAAGGGAAAATACAATCATGAACATGAAAGATATCCCCTATGTAAAACACTAATCAAGGAATAAGAGTGTTTCATCAGCTCTACCCTAGGAACTAACATGATATGAATTTAACTTTATGAATTTCCCATAGACCAACTATTAGTGTATACTAAGTCCAAACATCCACAATCCATATGACTATCCCACACCAGCCTCATCACAACTGTAACCCCCTACTATCCCAAGTGTGTAGCATGAATAGAGGGACACTAACATCCTATGAACAAACTAGTTTAATATAAATTTAAATCTCTCACTTAGTAACTAAGTTCCCATGACCCAAATAAAAGTTTAGTGGATACTAAAATCAATCCAAAATCAACACACAAGTTATAAGAAATAAATCTCCCTCACCTCTATCACCCTCATAAATAATATCATCACACAATTCATACATTCATATAAAAAATAAGGACTTACCATTAAAAGGAATAAACAAGCATAACCTAGTGATAAACAACCCACACAAGGGGAAAACACTAAGGGTAAATTAAGTGGGTCTCACAAGCATTATAAAACACACTTAAAATTTTCCATCGAGAAATTTACCAAAAAAATGTGGTTCAATAATCCAAGAACTTTTCTTATTCCAAAAATCACAATTTTAAATTTCCTTTATAAATCTTTTATAGCCAGAAAAAAAAATACATTTCAAATATTCCCTTTAAAACATAGGTTTTCCTCTTATAAATATAAAATAAGTAAAAGGGACTTCAATATTCATCAAACACAATTTTAAAGATCCATTAATTCATTTTTATGAGGTGAATAACAAACATAACCATTTCAATAAACATTTGAAATTCATCAAAGGTTCCCTTTTAAATCATTCTAGGTCCAACACCTCATTGTAAAACAAATCCCTTTTGAAATGTCAATTTCACTATTTGAAAAAAAACAATATTAAAATCCCACACATGACATAAAAACCATTTCAAAAATACTCATAATAATTTTACAAATTCATATAACATAAAAACATTTCATTTAAAACATTAAAACGTGTAATTAAAAAATGAAACCCTTTATGAAAAGATCAAACTTCATAGAGATGATTTAAAGCATCATGTGGATATCACATATACTCATAATTTTAATAAAAATAGATTTATAAATATCAATCACCCTTTGAATTCAAAAATGAAATAATTTCTTAGAAAACCCTACTTAAAGGAAACCAAGCCAAAATAAATCATAATGTTTCACCTTCAATAGAGATCACCTAAACAAGGATGTAGATAACATCTATAAACCCTGGAAATCGAAATAACTAACATTAGTCCTACCCTAAACCCTAAATATTCTAATGGGAAATCTATAATTTGAAATTGTAACCAAAACCAAGAGAAAATAGAAGATAAATTGAGATATATAGGATATTCTCCTTGAAAACAACTTACAAACTTGAAAGAAGGGCCATGATAGAAGACTAATGATGGTTGGACCTCCTTTTTGGGCTCCCAATATTTTTCTTAGTTGTATGAGAAAATAGTGTGGTGAATTCCCCTATAATTTAAAATTGGTAAAATTGTAAAACCCCAATACTTAAAAACATGGGAAGACTTCATGGTTCGGACACACGGTTTTCCAAATAGTGTGGAAACCATACAATAGTACCCCTATGCACAAAACAATCTTCATGGTTCCCTAGGAAGCTCTACATGGTTTGAAAAACTTTTTAGTGACTGTGAAAATTCATATTATCTCCGTGATAGCACCCTTTTCATTACTAGAACACGATTACTACTAACCATGTGGGTAATCCATGAAACACCCTAAAAACCTACAAAACTCTAAATTTTTTAGCATAAATTTTACTAAGACTCAAGGGGACTCAAGATGACCTAAAATAAAAAAGACATTGTAGTGACATGTGGGTGTCAAAATTATCTTCACCATTCCACTTTTAACTCCCCAAAATCCCGTGGTTAAAAATAAAAGGTGATAGAAAATGAAATATTAAAAGAAAATTCAATCCCATAGTATTGCTCAACATAATATGATCTTAAAATAAAACATTAAATTTCCTCAAAATTATTAAACCAATTATCCATAATGATTTCCTTATGTCTCAAATGACAACTTAAACATGAACCTCAATCTAGTAGTTTTAAAAATATAAGGATACAAATCATGGTCTTCTAACAATTTTAAATTTCTCTAACATGGTGAAACCAAATAAAACTACCAAGAGATGAATACTCAAAGAAAAACAAGAAACTGTGAGAGAAACCCACTCTAAAACCATAAGAACTTACAAATATAAAGAGGGAATAAAAAACATTAGTATCCTCAAAGAGTGAAATGAGATTTAACCTTAGGCCATAACATACACAGATAACCAAGGGTCACAAACTAGATCTCCCTCACATGGTTAATCTATAAGAGTCCAATACAAACACCATATATTATAGAATCTCAACTTGTGAGTCACCTATAATAATAATCCAATCATGAAACCAAGGCCCTTAATTATGTACAACCAGTGAGCATAGTAAAATCTCAACATAACCAACCAGTACAGTCTATAATTCACAAAAGATATGTTTACCAAAATGATGAGGCACATCAAAACAAACTCTCACTACCATCCACAAGAAAAACAAGGTATTCAATAAAATGACATTCAAATCCATACACAAAGAAAATTCCATAAAAGAACTATCCACTAGGTTCCAAGAGAATTATAATGAAATAATTATTAAATCATAATATCTTACAACCAAAATATTAAATGTCCCAAAACAAGATAATGTATACAAAGTATCAAACTTGAGACCTCTTTTGAAAACCAATCTTACAAAACTTGTGAAGATATCTTAAACATCCACAATGGAGGAAAGTTATTTAATATTTAAGATAAGAGGGCCTATAGTTCCCTAGAGTCTCACACTACAAGAACATTAAAGTTATATTCTTCCCATGAGTAGGAAATTTTATTTCTAACTAAGACTCATCCTACTTCTACTCCACACCCACCAGGTTTCCCTTTTTCACATTTGATGGAACCAAGGCATCACCCATTACTGATTGCCTAGAATGGTCATATTTCAACATAATTACATACTCAATGATATCTAAAAAATTTTCAATCCATACACAAGAATAGATAAACTAAAATCTTTGAAAAGAACACCTTAGAATAAATCTTCTTTCTCATAATCATTAGTAGCCATCTCTAGAGAGAAGATGACCAACTCTGAGAAGTGATCAATGTACTCCTTCACCAATCACTCACCCTGATGAATTATCACAAGATCAAGATCTCTCTCCACCATTAAGACCTAAGTAAATAACCATTATATAAATAAAATTCTGAAAAATCCCAAGAAATACCTTTTCAGAACTGATAATGTTCTACATAATCCCACTACACTCGAATAGATCTGATAAGAAAACTCACCACAACTTTCACCTGATAATCTTTAGGTGTTTAGATATAATTGAGAATCACATAAAACCTTTCAAGACACCTTACTACCTTGGTTAAACCGTTATCAATAAAGTAGATATTTAATCAAGAAGTTTGTGAAGGGATCTGAGAGTGGATAAGGTTCTGAGTCCATCACTTCACTTAGAGTTTGGGTAGATTATAAAACTAAAGTAACTCCTTCCAAGCGATGAGAGGATCCATTAAGTGGATCATCTTCAAAGAAAACCCTTATAATTTTCCTTTTTAAAATTTTGGAATTCATACTATAATCAACACAAGACCTGAAAAACATCAATTCATGTCTCGAAAATTAAACCAAATAATCTCATCATAAACTAGGTATCCAATCTAAAAATAACAGGTCATCACATCTAAACATAATAATTTACACCAAGGAAATAAACTTTCATTTAAAAAATCACTAACTTATAACAAATAATTTTGAAAACACACTCCAACAAGGTATGTGATTAAAAATAAGACAAACACCCTTTTAAAAAAATAATAAAAACATAAGGAAATGCACATCACCAAAAAACCTTATTATAAAAATCCCATTTTCCAAGATCTAAAATTCTCAATGAAAACCCATTTTTGAAAATTAAGTGACACATTGATACCTAGCTCGTTAACTATGCTCATTTAAAATTAATTTTTTTAAACCTACTTGTAATATTAATGTGGTGATAAGGGTTTAACCACAGAGAAGGTGAGGTTGTGCAGACAAAAAAATAAAAAAAAATAAAATAGGAACAAAAAAGCTGGAGATGAATCTGTGAAGTGAATGTGGAGTGATGGAGAAATGTGTGGGTAATAGGTGAACAAGAAAAATGGAGTAGGAAATGAAATAGTTTATTTAGTTAGTGGAAATATATTGGATGATATTGATAGAATGCCACTTCTCTTGTATGATATCATCCAAAAAGGTATAGAAGTTGTGGGTAGAGGAATGAAATGTCTAATTATCATCTGATAAATCACCCTCTCTATATATTTATCTTGAAAAATATTATCTCTAATAGAACCCAAGAAAATGATGCTTCCTTCTAGATAATATCTTAATATAACCTTTTCCAATTTAGTAATTTTTTTTGGTTGCTAATGAAAAAGATATTATACCTTTCAACCGTTGGTACTTTGGTTAGAGTGAAAAATACTCATGAGGAGTAGAAAATGAGATCCATGGATGGAACGCATCAAACATCACTGATTAACCCCATGAAAGTGTAGAAAAATTAAATATAGTTTAATCCATTTGATCCAACCCCCTAAACTATTTATTTATGCATGGTAGAATTATAAAAATCCATAAAATTAATTTAAAGCATCTCATTATAGTGAAATGGGAAATAAGAAATGGGATAAGAAGCTCCTATAGTGTGATTATCCTCTTCCTCCAACTCAAAAACCACTTAACTCCTAATTTTAGTGCACTCCAACCTCCAGTTCTTCTACTAGATCATTTTCATGCTAGATGTATGATCGATGAACCAAGGAATGGACTAGTGATTGAATCTTGAATGGATATAAATGGTGTTGTGGATTAGGGTGGATGGTGTTATCCAATCCTTTACCCCATATCCCCCCCAGGGGGGATAATCCCTATATAATTCTCTCAAAACCTCTTCTTCAATTCATTCCTTTCTACTTGCGTCATTTTAAACTCATAGACATTATCATTGGTCATTCTTTAATGGACTCTATATGGAGAGGCTATCACTGTACATCTTCCTCCTTCAGTTACCTAAGATAATACCTTCATAAAAGAATGCATAACCACTTGAATTTATATTTCATAAATCAACTACAATATCAATCATAGATTTTTTCCACATATAATACTCAAGGTTCATGGTTAATAGATGAGGGAATTCTCAAATATTCCTTCCCTCTTTTAGTTGGACCAGCAAAAAGAATGCAAAGTTGACCTTGATGATATTTTCTTGTTTTGGAAATTAACTTTTCTCCCTGAATTTTATACAACACTAAACTTTCTAACATATTTTTTTAATCCATTATTAATAATTATTTTCATGTCTTTTGAAACTTATGTAACCATGCATGACCCTTACATAGTTATCTAAGACCCTTATGCAATTAATATTCAACACCCTTATGCCTCTTGCCCTTATGGCAGTCAGCCTCTAGTTCTCCACACTTACACAAAAAGATGGCACTTAAACAACTTCAAATTACCTAGATTTTACATTTAAACATCTCTTAAACCTTGTATATACCTTTAGAAAAGACAAATATTTGTTTTACTACCCTTTTATAGCTCCTCTAAACAACCTTTATGCAGTTATCATTAGATGTTGATTACCTTAATGAAAGTTCCCATATGACATTTACATTAGTAATTTTCTTTATATAAACTTTGTATCAATCCCAAACCAGTATCAAATATGCATTCAAGATTATTCTAAATTCAACATTAATGATTGTACTAGTCCGATATCTAAAAATAATCCACTTCATCGGTCTATATAAACCATTCAAACTGAAAATATTTGTGTAGAATGGGAATAAACAACCAGAAATATTCCTCAGGTGCACACATATCAAAAAACAACAATGTCTTTGACTGTTCATTAACTAATGTTGGTTCCACTCAACTCATCCTAGGAATTTATAGAGGCATTTAGCTAAGTATCATGTGTGAAATATTCCATATTTATGAAATTGTAGCATTGGAGAATAATTGAGGCCCCCAATTCTTTATTCTTTCCATGAAACAAATAAGAACACTCAACTAGTGATTAATAAATTCACTAAATAAAACTCATGTGAGCCTTCAGTTGACTTTAGTTTTAAATAAATTATACATGATTGATCCCATATTCAAATGAAACTCACCAATAGATTGTTTTCAGTATAAAACATCCAGATCTCCTATTCTTCAGTCCATATTCATTTAAAATCGTTATAGGTTCTTCTATCATAGTTCATATTTCTAGATTTGGAATCTTGTCATGACATCACATGGTTGAACTTGGGTTTATCTCAACCACCTCTTCCATGTTGAGGCTCGGTGATGGACATTTTCCTCACTACTCACAACTATATTGAGCTCATAATCTAGTTTAGTTTATCTCTAAATAGAAAATATATGTATTGGAACTATGGATTTATCTTCAACCAATCTGGAATCATATCCTTGTTTAACTTGTGATTTCTCTTATGACAAGATTATATAATCAAATAATTAGTTTTGAACTAACTCATATCTTAGTATTTTCATCTTCTTCATCTGATTGAGTCTCTATTTATACAAATCACGATTGATTTCCTACACCAAGATTGGAATCATCTTCATTCATATAGTTTATCCAATTAGTATAGGTTCATCCTTATTCATTATTTCAGGTTATCTTCACCTTCAAATCTAATGAGGATCATGGGATTCCTTGGTCCATCTTTTAATATATCTTGATATCTTCTTCAACCAAATATTTTTGGATCTCCATCCATAGTGGTTTCTTCCTCCATAATCTTGGGTTCAAATTCCTCAGTTGTGGGTCGGGATATGGTTCATCTTCTACCCATGAGTCATCTTAACTAATAATATTAGGTAGCCTCATCTTCAGAATTATTCAAGGTTCATCCATGTCAGATCAAAATATATAGGCTATTCAAGGTAAATGGGTTCAGATTTATTCGATATTCGATCTCTCATTTCCTACATCTTCGATCAGATCAGATTCTCTAGTTATCAGTGGGTTGATCTTCACTTAATGTGATAAAGAGGGTTTCCTCTATGGTATATTAAAGGTTTTTATTATGGTAAGTTTTAATTTATTGTAACTTGTTAATTCCCTATGAATGATCACTTACTCAGTGGTCGAGATCGCGGCAGGTTGTAGTAGAGGTATGTGGTCACTTGAAATTCTATTAATGCGATCAATTCTATTTACATGGTAGTTCAATTGAATTTATTATCCATATTAACTTTTGGATTCATTAAGTCACTTTATTTTTATGGAATGGTCACTTATAATTTTATTCATGAAATAATATAATTCCCCAACCCAAAAACCTAGATCCAGTGCATTATTTTATTACATTGGCATGTTTACAAGGAAATTAATCCTAAAGGACTGACCAATTTTGCAGTCTTGGAAATCCATATTACATACCTGATACCCATAATACATTGGAAAAATAGTAAATACTCACATAATACATAATAAAATTAAATAAACTACATCATTGAATTCTTATTCAAATATTTATTCTTCATAACTTGGGTAAAGGGAACATAATAAGGGTGAGCTCAAATACTCAGTAAGAGTAAGTAAAGTGGAATAAATAAGGAATAAATAGGAATAAATTGACATGGAAAGGAAAATAACTAATATCACAATCCATTAAAATAACTAGATAAATCAATATACATATGTAAATGTAATAAAATGAAACTCATTCCATCTAAATCAATAAACTGGGAATAAAATGTATCCATATATATATATCGATGCAAAATATCATTGATGAATAATAACTAAGTATAAATGATGTAAATGTTTAATTAATAGACTCCAAGTTTCTTAGGTACATGGTACCTTCACCGTTAAGACCTTTCACAAGATAGTTTACAATATATCAGGTAAAACCCCATCTGATTTGTCCAAATGACTCATTTCATGAGACTACTGATGCATCATGAGGATATCTATAACCAGGCTCCACCCATGTCATACTAGTCCAAAGAATTCATCATATATAAACTAAATAATGTTACGTATAAAATACCCATATTGAATAAATAATACATATTTATCGATAATACCTCGTAGGAGGATAAGTAATAACAAGGTTTGTTGACATTACAACATTCTTGAAGAAAAATAATCTTTAAACGTTCCAAAGTGTCTTATACCACTTTAAAACATTTAAATAATAATTACCCATGAAATTAATGGAACTTATAATATCATGAGAATAAGTATATTCATGATATTTCATGTAAAATTTCAGTATATACACCAAATAAAATTGAATTGGTGCATAACAAAAATAAGCCTCAATGGAATGTAAATTAAGAAAAAATCCTTTACCTTGCATTTCCTTTTGAGTGAAGATCATTTAACTTCATGTATAATAAAATTATGTCACTTATATAATTTCTTGAGAACATTTTTTATGTTTATCACTACTTTTATTTCACTCATTACTATATTGTATACAACCACTTAAAATATTATGTATACATCGGTTGTTTTGATCAAATTCATTTTATCTGTAAAAAATGAAATTGGTATATCAACTATGGTTAAAGGGTTCATTATATAAAATCTAAATAGTAATAATAATGACATAATTATCATATATATTCATTATATATGTATTTATAATAATCTATAAATTTTAGATAAAAGAAATTAAATGCATCGTTCATGGAGACGGTAGGTCGTACGTAGGCATGAATGCTACTTTCATTTCTGTGTTGTATGGCAAGAATTAAAAGTAAATGATATATATATATATATTACAATTACATTTTCATATCTATTTTATATATGATACATAGGATTATTAATACCATCCTTTATAAATTCCATTATAGCATGAACGAGGCACATCGCTTTGATGGGGCGGTAGTCCACACTTCCTCAAACGAAATTATCATATTTACACAAGATGGAAAGCATAAAGTTATGTTATAAATAAATACTAAATAAGTATAAATACATTATAAATATAATATATATCATATATATCATATATAAATATATTTTTCATTATAATGTCCACCATGATAGATGGTAAAGGAAAAATGAAAAATCATACTTCTGTGGGGCAATTGTTCATCATACACAGAAACAATATGTTCGTTACCCATTAGATAGAGGTGTGTGTAAGTGTGGGTAGAAATTATAAAAAAATATTATTATATTTATGATACTTTTTTTATTTAATCATGTAATAATAATATTATAGGGATTGGAGAAGCAAGTGAAAGAAAAGAGATCATTGGAAAATGTTACCCTAAAATCGGGTAACTCCTTTTGGCTTATACTAAAGGGATTCCATGGAATGATTTCTGACCAAAGTGAGGATTCAAGGATAAGGGGATAAATGTTGGAAATATATTTTGGTATATATTTTCTTATCCTAAGTGGTTTTATTGTTGTGAGTAAGGTGTGGATTTCTTGCCTTTTTATAGTGGAGGGGGAGTGTCACTCTTGTAAATACCAAAAGGTGTTCATTACTAGGTGGTCCACCTTACCTAAAGTGCCTCAAAAATGAAAAAAAAGATAATGTATTAAAGGGTAATAATGGTTAATTAAAACCTCCAACACACAAAAATATGTTAATTTTAATAATTTGGTTCCTTAACCTCTAAGATTCCCCTATTTTACCATTTTGGTTTTTATTAAAAGCATCTCATTTTCCAACCTAAGTAATTAAACCATTAAGAATAAACTAAAGTGATATTTATTATAAAATATAAATCCAATTAATTACTAATTTTATATATGATTTATAAAATAAAAATACCATGTTTTTTGGAAATTAATTTTAAAAGAAGTGCATGTGATGTGCTCAAACATTGCTTGAACCCGGATCGTGTTAACAACATTTTTACAATATAGAGATAAATATGTTAATTATAAAAAAGATAAATTGTTACATTAATATATAATATTTAATTTGTATTAACCCTTAAATATAACTTGGAATTATATAATATTTTTATTAATTTTAAATCATTTAATAAAATATAATTTATTGTAAAATAACAATAATGTCAATTTTGACATTATTTATTTAATTTGTATTTTATAATATCAAAAAAAACATTGAAATTAAAATTTATTAATTTTTCAGCTTTATAACATGAAATATTAATCTAAAAAAATAATTAAAAAAATAATTAAATCAATATACTTCACTTTTAATATTTATAGTATCATTTATTTTAGTTGGTTATTAACTAAATAATCACTATGTTGGCGTTTCTTAATAATTTCAAGTAACTAAACCGTATCTAAAAATTATTGATAAACTATTATGATAAAAATAACACATTTATATTTCAAAATGATTTGTATAACCTAAAATATGATGTTTTTTACATATCTCAAAGTTTTATAAATGTTAAAGGTAAGGAAAGTTTCTTTTTGGTCTTTTTTCTTACTCAACCTTTTATATAGGGAACTTCTATTTCATAATATCTCAAAAACCCATAAAATTTAAAAAATGTGGTGATATAGTCTAATTATTGGAATAAAATTTATTTTGGACAAGTTTCTATGTCATTTTGGTCCTTAATATTAAGTTTTAGTCCCTTATTAAGCTTTATCTTACATTAATCAACATAATTAATTTTAATCACATTCGCTAATATTTTTTTCAAAAATTAATTTGATCTTATTAGACTAAAAATATTTTATTTGTTACAACCTTTTATGTATTTTTTTCAAAATTAAAATCATAGAAGTTAGAAAATTAATATTAACGCTAATCCCACACACGTGGCGAGAAAGAAGGTTTTTAAAGTATAAATGTTCAAAAGTTCAATAAGTATTTATATCTAATGTAAATATAAAAATGATTTCAATGACCTAAATTGGATTTATATATGAATAATTTATAATTTTTTACTTTAAACCCAATTTAAAATATAATTTAGCATCAATAACTATTTAAACAAAAAGGAAATTTTTAACTAAAATACAGTATTTTTTCACCATTCATCAAAAAATGAAATTTCTCAGAAAAATACCAAAAATACACCCTAAGATAATTTTGATAATAAAAATTAAAAAATGAAGTTTATTTTGAAAAATAAAATCTATAAAATTTCCAAAATTTAGTTTTAAAATAGGTGTTCCATTAGAATGTGGTAAAACCCATCCTTTTGTGTAATGAAAGCTAACTCAGTGTGGTGTGTAGTGTAAGCTTAAAATGGTGTTTTGTATAAAGAGAGAAAAAATAATATTTATTCTAACATGAAAATATTATAATTTCTTGGGGTGATACATTATTCCCTCCTTAATTAAATTACTTCCTCCAAATTTCAACTTGATCATAGTAATTAAGGAATTGATATTTGAAAATACTATTGTTGAAAGACCCACATTTTTAATAGGGTTAAAAAAACATATTCTTGATAACAGATAAATAAAATTATAATGGTCGTGTAACTAGGTTACCTAGTATGAGAACATATGTGGGAAATAGAAACATGGATATAGAGGAAAAAATATAACAATCAAGTTCTGATGGAAAGTTATAAAGAAAATGGTTAGGAGAAAGGTAACAATCAAAACACCTAAATCTGTGATGATCTAAGGGGTCATTTGATTCATCATAAATGAAGGTAATAGGAAAAAAATTTCATTTCAAGATCATTTTTCCTAGAGTTGAGGAATTATTTCACTCTCTGAGAATATAAGTAAATGTAATTACTTGGTACAGTTCTATAAAATTAACCTTTGTTCATGTCTTGAACTATTTCTACTTCATCTCTTAGAATAAGATTCATCTTATAATGATGTAGTATATTAATCCCTAAAATAAGATTCAAAGTTCAACTTAAAACATTTCATAAATGTTTAACCTTTTCAAAATATTATGATCTGACACTTTAGAAATATGGTCACTGAATTTCCATAATGAACTTATCATTAGCCTTTAATCAACATGAAGAATATCTAAATTTTGACATTCCAAACATGTGATTAACTTCATCATGTATCCTCTTAAAATATTTTAATGACTTTAATCACCATAAAAACTTATTGGAAACATGAATTATTTCTTATTATTTTTTAAGAAACATGTTATTAGATATATTCCTTAAATACAAAAGTGTTACAAGCTCCATCAATGGTAGTATAAACCACTTGTCAACAAATCATTAATCAGTTACAAGGTAGTCATCACTTGTCCAAATAAATCATTTCTTCATCATCATATCAAAATCATGTACATATTAAGGGTATTATTTCCATAAATCATTTGATTTCCAAAAAGTTTAACTTTCTACTGAATAAATTTTCTTAGTACCATTCAAAATATGATCTCAAATCATTAATGAAAAGGTATTGTAGTGGAGTCCTCATATATTCCATAATTCTTATAAATAGTTAATTTTTATAAAATATTCAAATGAAATAATTATTTAATAGGTATACTAATAATTCCTCTTCATCTATGGTGATATAATAACATTATCATTATCCAATAGCATCATTTGGGGTATATTCATTTAATTCTTTATACATTGATTTGAATAGTGTCCCAAATCCTTGCAGTTGAATCATTGTACATTGGAAACCTTTTTATAACCCTTAAAATCACAAGAATGGTGGCCTTTCTTTCCAAACTTTTTTCAAAATATCATTCCTTTTAAGAAAGTACCAGGGTGTTTTTTCCACAATTATCACATGTGGGGAAGTACTTCTTCCCCTTCTTCCCTTCATCCATTTTTCTCTTTCATCCACTTCTTCTCTTGCTTCCCTTCAAATCCATATGACTTGGAGAATTTTTTTTCCTATCTCGTTAGAACATGATATTATTTCTTTATATGATGAGAATACCTAGTACACTACTTCCCTTCAAAATTTTGTCTTAAGTCCATAAAGGATATGATCTTTCTAACTCTTTGGATCGCGTGTATTGGTGGAGTTCTCATTCCTTATGTTAAGCGTTGTTTCTAAACAATGTCATATACTATATTAGCTCCTAAAATTATAAAATTTGTATAACTATAAATATTTTATAGCACATATCATAAATTTATGCATCCTAAATCTTATAATCATAAACATTGGTTACTTTGGGGAGATCCTTACTTTTAAATCATTCATAATGGTTGTTAAATAAAATTTAAATTATCCTAAGTATATCCAAAGGGAGTGTCAAACTAGGTGCACATTAAGTACTAATGTCTTGTACTAGGTTACACTGATTCAGGCCTAGAACACCTTGTTGGATTTATTACTCCTAGGTACATATTTTACAAAATCACATCCACTTGTAGTATCCAAACAGGGATATATTTCTAGGAATACCCACATAATTACTAACTTACCAAACTATAGGATGTTCTTGTATACATATCCTAAATGTATATCTTAGGGTTTTGTTCTCTAATATATGTTTTCTAAATTTAGTTTCCAAGGTTTCTGCTAAACTTCCTCTAATACCAAATGTAACACCCCGACCAAGAAACCCGGAGCTGGTGCATTATTTTATTACATTGGCTAGTTTATAAGGAAACTAATCCTAAAGGGAAAATTAGTTTATTAGTCTTGTAAATCCATATTACATACTTTATACCCATAATACATTGGGAAAATATAAATACAAGCATGATACATAATAAAATGAAATAAAATATATCCTTGAACGCTTATTCAAAAATTTATTCTTCATAACCTGGGGAAAGGAAATATAATAAGGTTGAGATCAAATGATGAGTAAGAGTAAGTAAAGAAGAATCAATAATGAATCAATAGGAATAAATTAACATGGAAAGTTAAATAACTGATAACACATGTCTTTAAAATAACTAGATAAGGTGATATCAATATGGAAAGGTATGAAACTGAAACTCATTCTATCTAAATCAATAAACTAAGAATAAAATGTATCCATAGATATGTTGATAAAAAATATCATGGATGAATAATAATAGAATATAAATGAAGTAAATTATTAATTATTATATATCATGTTTACTAGGTACATGTTACCTTTACCTTCAAGACCTTTCATGATATGGTTTATAATATATCAGGTAAAAACCAATCTAATTTGGCCAAATGATTCATCTCATGAGACTACTAATGCATTGAGGGGATATCTATAACTAGGCCTCACCCATGTCATACCAATCCAAATAATTACTCATATATTAAATAAATATTGTGCCTTATAAAATACCCATATTGAATAAAGAATATGGGCTTATCAATAATACCTCATAGGAGTATAAGTAAAAACTAAGGTTGTTGAAATTAAAATATTCTTGAGGAAAATAATATTTAAAAATTATAAAGTGTCACATACCACTTTGAAACATTTAAATAATAATTCCAAATGAAATAAATGAAACTTATAATATCATTTGAATAATTATATTCATGATATATCATGTAAAAGGGTAGTATATAAACCAAATAAAATTTAATTGGTGCATAATAAAAATAAGACTCGATGGAATGTAAATTGAGAAGAAATCCATTACCTTATGCTGCCTTTAGGGTGATAATCCTTTAAATTCCTATATAATAAACTTATATTAATTATATTATTTCTTGATAACCTTTTTTATGTTTATAATTACTTTTATTTCACTCATTACTATGTTTTATACAACCACTTAAACAACTATGTTCACATCGGTTGTTTTGACCAAATTCAGTTTATGTGTCAAAAACGACTTTGGTAGGTAAACTATGGTCAAAGGGGTCATTATATAAAATCTCAAGAATAATAATCACGAAATAATTATGATATATATTAATTATATATGTATTTATAATAATCTATAAAGTTTGTATATATGAAATGAAATGAACCGTTCATGGAGATGGTAGGTCGTACATACGCAAGAATGCTACTTTCATTTATTTATTGTATTAAAATAATTAAAAGTAAATGATATATGTATATTATAATTATAATATCATATCTATTTTTTATATTCTACATAGTTTTATTAATATTATCCTTTATATATTCCATGTATGGCATGAACGAGTCGCATCGCTTAGAGGGGGCGGTAGTCAACACTTCCTCAAAGGAAATTATCATATTTACATAAGATGGAAAGAATAAAGTTATGTTATAAATAAAAATTAAAGAATGATAAATAAATTATAAATATTATATATATCATATATAAACATATTTTCTATCATAATGTTCACCATGGGAGGTGGTAAAGGAAAAATGAACAATCGTCGTTTCGTGAGACAGTAGTTCGTTCTACATAGAAACAGTATATTTGTTACCCAGAGGAGTGTGTAAGTGTAGGTGTAAATCACAACATAAAAACATCCTAATATATTTAGGATACTTTTTTATTTAATCATTAAATAATAAGAGTATAGGGAGTGGAGAAGAAAATGAAATAAAATAGATTGTTGGAAAATGTTGCCTTAAAATCGAGTAACTTATTTTGGTTTATACCAAAGGGGTTCCATTGAAGTATTTATTCCCAAAGGGAGTATTCTAGGTCAAGTAGAGGAACTTTTGGAATATATTTTTCTAGATATTTTTTGAACATAATTTGTTTTAGGGGTGTGATTAATGGGTATAATTCTTTCCTTTTTATAGTAGAGAGGGAGTGGCACTCTTGTAAATACTAAAAGGTATTCATTAATGGGCGGTCTACCTTACCTAAAGTGACTCAAAAATGTAAAAATAATGGATTAAAAGGGTAAAATGTTCTATGAAAACCTATAAAACACAAAAATATATTCATTTTAATAATTTGGTTCCTTAACTTCTAAGATTCCCCTATTTTATAATTTTGGTTTTTATTAAAGCATCTAGTTTTCTAACCTATGTAATTTAAAAATTAAGAATAAAATAAAGTAATATTTATTATAAAATATAGAACCACTGAATTATTAATTTTATATATACTTTTTAGAATAAAAATTCCATGTTTTTTTCAAATTAATTTTAAAAAAGTCGTATGTGACGTGCTAAAACACTGCTTAAACTCGGACAGTATTAACAAAGTTTTTACAATAAATGGATCAATATGTTAATTATAAAATATAATTGGTCCATTAATATACCATATTTAATATTTATTAACACTTTCAAATAACTTGGAATAATATAGTATTTTATTTATTTTAAATTATTTAATAAAATATTTCTTATTGTAAAATAACAATAATGCCAATTTTGACATTATTTATTTAATTTTAATTTTATAATTTCAAAACAATATTGGAATTAAAATATTTTAAGTTTAAAGATTTTTAACATGATATATTCATTTAAAAATAATTAAATATAATAATTCAATCAATATACTTCACTTTTAATATTTATAGTATCATTTATTTTAGTTGGTTATTAACTAAATAATCACTACACAGCCTTTCTTAAGAACTTAAAGTAACTAAAACATCTCTAAAAATTATTAATAAATTATTATGATAAAAATAACCCATTTATCTTTCAAAATTATATGTATAACAAAAAATATTATGTTTTTTACATTTCTAAAAATTTTATAAATGTTAAAGGTAAGGAAAGTTCATTTTTCGTCTTTTTTCTTACTTAACCTTTTATACAGGGAACTTCCATTTAATAATATCCCAATAACCCATAAAATTAGAAATATTTGGGTATATGGTCTAATTAATGTGATAAAATTTATTTTTTATAAGTTTATAGGTCATTTTGGTCCTTAAGATTAAGGTTTAGTCCCTTATTAAGCTTAATCTTACCTTAATCCCCGTAATTAATTTTAATCACATTCACTAATATTTTTGGTCCAAAAATAAATTGATCTTATTAGACTAAAAATATTGTAATTATTATAAACTTTTATGAATATTTTTCAAAATTAAAATCATGTAAGTGGTAAAATTAAGATTAATGCTAATCCCACACACGTGGTAAGAAAGTGGCTTTTTAAAGTAGAAACGTTAAAGGTTCAATAAGTTTTTATATATAATTTCAATATAAAAATGATTAAAATGAACTAAATTTTATTAATATATGAATAATATATCTTTTGTGACTTTAAAACTAATTTTACATTAATTATTATTTAAAAAAATACATTTTTTAACTAAAATGCAGTATTTTTCACTATTCATAAAAAAATGAAACTTCTCAGAAAAAAAATTCACTCTAAGATAATTTTGGAATTTAGAATTAAAAAATGAATTTTATTTTGAAAAATAAAATTTATAAGATTTCCAAAAAATTAGTTTTAAAATAGGTGTGCCATTAGAAGGCGGAAAAATCCAGTCTTGCGTGTAACACAAGCTAACTTAGTGTGGTGTGTAGTGTAAGATTAACATGGTGTTGTATATAAATAGAGGAAAAATAATATTTATTCTAACATGAAAATATTTTAATTTCTTGGGGTTGTTATAAGTAACACGAGTTTTCATCTTCTGGTCACTCAAATTTTGCAGGAACAGTCTATTCCAAATTGCTCATGTGGTCACTTGTTTTATGGTAACTTCAGTGGTTTCTAATATTTCACACATAAGGTTGGTTAAGTGATTGTGTAGATACTATTCACACTCACTTGGAATATTGCCAAAATTTTCAAAAAAAAATATAAAAAATTATAATTCATTGAAGATAAAGTATTTAATTAAAAACTTAACTTGACATATAAAAAATAAATTCAATTTTCAGTGAGATAAAAAATAATTCCAACCAAAAATGTTTAAATTAAAACCTAGGAACATTAAATAATTAATTCAAAATAATAATAAAACTTTAAAAACAATTCCAAAAAAATTATCATAAAATGTTAGAAAAATTAAATCATGAATAGTAAAATCATTTATATACTGAAAACTCCCAAAACCAAAAACACTTAAATATTCAAAGAATAGAAACTCAAAAAAATGTTGTTCCTAAAAAATTGAGAACTCAAAGTAAGGAACCATTAAATAATTTCACCCCAATTATCACTAATGTTTTAAAACAAAATCCAAATAAATAAAATTTATTCAAAATTAATAAATTTTCACAAATTCTCCAATTAAAATGCGCTTTCACATCAAAATCACAATTATTATGAAAAATAATATGTGGAAAGGTGTAACAAATAAATTTCATGTCAAATTACCATACACTTAATCAATTGAACTCCTAGTAAATTCAATTTATTTTTTTTATTTATTTACAAAGACTCATTAAAATGATTATACTACTTTTTTTGGAATGAACACACTAGAATTAGAGAAAACAATTAAACCATATATTTCTAAAACAATTCATGCCTCTATGTAAATTAATCTCACTTACCTAATTCAACCCAATTCAGGTTCCAAATCTGAGAGTGAGGAGCAAAGAGATTCAAGTAGAATTAAATCTATAAAAATAAGCATTACCAACTTTAATGGTCTCCTAGGTTCCTTAACAAAATATTTACATTTCACTTCATTGATACAACTCAAAATATTTTCATATAAATAAATTTTCCACTTCTTAATTTTTTTTCAATATTCACATTCCCTTAATGAACTCATTTTTTATAAATTCACTTTATTTAATCTTCCCTATACATGAAATTGTGTGTATCACTATGAAAATCTCTTATTGGGTTTGGATTTTACTTATTTACACAACACACCTAGTTCCCTTACCTCAGAGATTCATCATGGGATCCCAATTTCCCATTTTCTCCAAATACAAAGGACTTATATTACTATCAATTGAGTTAGGTCCCTATATTGTTCTATTTCACCAAGGATAAGTTATTAGTTTCAAGTAAAAACTTCAAGTTTCCTTAAGCTATTATTCCAATTTCACAAAAATATGACCTATCACATCTTCTTTTCCTAATTTTCAAAGAGTATTTCCAAAAAAATAGTAGATAGCACCACTTAGAAACAATTCAATTCTAACAAATTTACACTTAGTGAAATACTTTATTCAATTTTTAATTTTTCCCCCATGAAAGAAAAATTGAATTTTTTTAACTAACCTAAAGACAAACAAAAAAATATTTTTCTTTACAAAAAAAGAAAAAAAATTATTTATAAACATCCTTAAATGATTCATGAAAGGGAGGAATTTTGAAAAAAAATAGAGGGTTTTGATGTGTACATAATTGAAACACAGTTATGGCATAGAGAAAGACCCCTCTCCCTCAGACTTAAAACCCAACATTGTTCCCAATATTGATTTCTAAGGTGAGAGAACAATTTTATTAAAAAAAAGTTAACACTTCAGTAGTTCACATATTTTTTAAGAGGTTATAGGAAATTGAAATAATAACATTTTCTATATATATAATCGATTTTTTATCCTTTTTTCAGTTATTTTAAAGTTCATTATTTTATTTGTTATACCCAAACATATGAATTAATAAATTAGATCAAACATAAGGATGGTAAATAATAAAATAGCAGAAAGTGGGATTTTTAATCCAAGGTAATTTTTATGGGAGCTATCCTAGTCAAAAATTTGGTTTAAATTGGTTTTAAAAAAATTAGATTGTATCCAACCTCACACCCATCTAAGAAAATAGAATAACATAACTCAACCTAAAACAAAAAACTGGATCCCCCACACTTAATCTTTAGCATTATAGAGTATGAAAGAGTATATAATTAGATGATAGTATTTTTAATATATTTAAAGAAATACTCCCTTAATATGTAAGAGATTTATATATTGTAATTCTTCTAATTTTATTCTCCATTTTTTCTTTGAGAAACTCCCCTAGTTGAGCAATATAGTCCCTAAAATATAAAATATATTACATTAGAATTCACTTTTTAAATTCATTGTTAAATTTAACCACATTTGAGTTTAGGAGGTTTTATTCAAGTAGGTTCTAGATTGTAGCTCATTTTTTTCTTGTGAATAGTTGAAATTTCATGTGGTCAGTACAGGGTAGACACAGTAGGTATAGAACCAAAATTCAATAAATCTATAGGTATTTATTTGAATATAAAATTAAAAGAAAAAAACATATGGGTTTCATCCCATTCAACACTAAATTTCCATCATCCAGACTTACCCCTAAATTTTAACCTAACCATGATCATTCTATGGGTTTTTTTATTGATTATTTTCATAAAAGTGTTTTGCAATAAATTCTAATCAGGGTCTCATAGAATTTATAGAACACCAACTTCCAGTAATGGGGAACCAAAAATATCAAATATTTTGTGAGTGGGAATGTTTTCCAAGGTTGTTTCTATCCATAAAAGATCTCCAGAGTAACCAAAGATTCAAAAAAATATCCTATAAAATTCATTAATATCACCAATAGCATTATCTAATTTTTTCTCCACACTTAAGGAATTTAACAACACAAATACTAGTAAAAAAATTTAAAAACCTGCTCATTATTTTCAAAAATAACTTGTAATTAAAATAGATCAAAGGAATCCCACTTGAAGAGATTAAATTCATCTTCTATTATTTACATTTTAGACTCCATGCTAGATTCAAAATATGTGAATTTTTTAAGAATATGTTTATGGTTTTCAATTATAGAAGAAAATAGTGTGGGTGATAACATTTTAAGAAAACAGACTTGTTTATATTGGAAATCATCAAGTTTTTCATCAAGTTTTAACATAGAAATCTTACAAAAAAAGTTTCATTCAAGAAGTCAAGATAAAATATAAATAATTCATAATTAGGTTCATCTACTATATGAAAATTTTGTGCCACTAGCTCTAGATTGGGTTCTACGGAAAGGGTATCCTCGTCAATAAGAGCCTATGTGAAAATATCATTAGGTTCGGGAGTCAAAATCTCTGTAACTTAAAGAGGAAATGAACCATACTCATATCTAACATCAATTTTTAATCATTTTTTCTCATACACATCAATCAAGTCACATTTAACCTCAGGTTTTGTTTTTTTAAAAACTAAAATTTCCTCTATATAATCCACAGCCTAAAGTGTGAGTTTTCACTTTTTGACATTAATAATAGTACCCCCAATAGAAAATAATGGTCGACCTAATATGATTGGAACTTTCTCATCACACTCCATGTTAAGAATTAAAAAATATGTGGTAAAATTAATATTTCCAAAACTAAATAATAATTTATCTACCCTTATTTAAGGATGAGTGAGTGACATATTAGCAAGTTTAAGACACACAAAATTTAGTTAAAAATCCATAAGGCCTAGATTTTTGAATAAGGATTAGATCATTAGGTTGATAATCTATCTTAAATCATACAAATAATTTAGTTTCTCACTTCCTCCAATTTTAAATTGAATAAAAAACTAACATGGTTCTTTAAATTTATAGAAAACATCCTCAAAAGAACTAATCTGCACTCTTCATAATTATAGATGGTGTCTAATTTTTTCTAATCATTTTTTTAGTCCAAAACATTTTAGTTAATTTGACATTTTATTGAATTTTATCCAAGTATTCACTACTAAAAAAATGGGCAAGGGAATCGCCCCCTTTATCAGTGCTAAAAAAATACACTGAGAAAGGCGGCCTTTATCAGTGCTAAAAAAAGTGCAGTTAAAAGTGACCCTTTATCAATGCTTTTTCTTAGCACTGATAAAGGGGACCCCCTTATCAGTGCTTTTTTTAGTAGCACTGGTAAATGAGGGATTTATAAGCGCTTTTTCCTAGCGCTGATAAAATTTATATTTAAAAAAATCATGAAAAATAATATATTGTTATATAAGTATATTTATATTGATATAAATATAATATATATTTTTTAAATACGTTTTAGATAAGTATAAATAGAATATTACATTTAATATATAAGAAATTTAGTCAAAATGGATTTAAAATATTTTAAAAAAATATTATTAATTATAAATTTCCTAATTATCATCGATTAATGATCATTTAATAACAATATGAAGACACAAAAAAAATCAAAAAAATAAATAAAAGATCTTAAATAAGTTAAAAATGTAACTCAAACTTCAAACGGTCATAACTTTTGATTCAGGTGTTTGTTTGAACTCTACATCATATCAAATCGAAGCTTGCGACGAGCTCTACACTCTAGGTACTTAAGGGAACCTTCCCTCACATTTTTAAATGCTCAAAAAGGCCCATAAGGCCTCCAAAACTGAGTTTTTAATGGGGATACCCAGATTTTTTAACATTCAAACAGGTATAACTTCTGATCCAGAATTCCTCTAGGCCTGTACCACATCTCATATTGAATATTGTTTCATTTTATTTGATTTGACTAGTTGTAGAGTTGAAACGGACTTCTGGATTATAAGTTATGGTTATTTTAACATTCTATGGCTTTTCAAATACACATATATATGTATTTATTCGTAAATATATATGTGTGTGTGTGTGTTGTATATATGTATTTATTTATTTATTTATTTATTTATCTATCTATCTATTTATTTATAAACACACATAAAAAAATATTTTATAAATGTATTTAAAACTAATCTTATAAATATATATTAATATACAAATAAATGTATGGATAAAAAATTATAACTAAAAATATATATATAAATAAATATAAATATAAATTAATATACGAATAAATATATATATTATAATATATGAATAAATATATACATATTAATATAACTAAATTTATTTATATTAATATGAATCTATATTAATATACGAATAAATATAACTATATATATACAAATAAATATAAATATATACTAATATACGAATAAATATATATATTAATAAATGAATAAATATATATGTATTAATATAACTAAATATATTTATATTTATATGAATCTATAATAATATATGAATAAATATAACTATATATATATATATCATTAAATAGAGAAAAAACGAAATGGATTAGTGGTAAAGGTACAGGCCCGCAAGGGGGGAGGTCGCGGGTTCGAGTTTGGGTGGAAGTAAGGAGGGGCGCGTAGGCATGTGGGGGATAGCGCGGGAAAGGGCAGCACATGGAAGAGTCACAGGGGGTCCGCCTAGTGCTGATAAAGGGGGGTCAAGTGCTGTTAAAAGATCTCCCCCGCATCATATATTCTTTTTAACTTTTTTTAAAAAAAATTGACTTTTATCAGTGCTTAGAGAAACGTTGATAAAAGGTGTCCTTTATCAGTGCTAAAAAAAGAACTGATAAAGGACCCCTTTTATCAGCTCTTTTTTTAGCACTAAAAATGGGGTCCCTTTTCTCATCGCTTTTTTAGCGCTAATAAAAGGGACCCCCCCCCCTTATATTCCCCTCGATTAACAGCGCTGTTAATGAACTTTTCTAGTGCTGATAAAATCCATATTTGTAGTAGTGATTCCAAAAATGTAATGTTTATACTAAAGGTTTTAATAAATTCCCACTTCATTTTCCTTGTTTCTTTGTATTTTTTAGGTGTGGGTTCATCAATTTGTTCAGTTTGGATCTTGCTATCCAGATTCCCAAACATGTCATTTTTTAGGTTTTGATTGTCATGTGTTGTTAAATCCTCAATTTGTTATTCACTAGGCTACACCATAACTAGTTCTTGATTTTTTTGACACTTTTAATGGTGATATACATCACATTCTCCTTGGGGTTAAAAACTATTATACTTGACACCTTACCCATACCCTGTGACTTAAATCCCTTTCTATTTGGCCTATTTGAGTTTACATATTGTCAATGATTAATTATTGGGAATCAATTTTTGTAATCAATGTCCTAACATGTTTTTTTAAATAAAATTTCAAATTTAAAGGTCTAACTATCTTTTGAGCTTGATTACATGGTTGATTTAGGTATCCATGGGTAGCAAAGGTTGTCTATTGATATTTTCATCTTTATAAGACATTTTTGGTTAATTTTTGTATCCAAATTTATATTGATTTGAAATGGGTCATTGCTTTCGTATTTCCTACCTTTAAAATCCAAAAATTGATCACTCTTCTCATGTTGGTCAGGAATATCAAAATTGGTTCACTATTTTTGAGTGTGATCATTCTAGAGTGAGTGAATGGATCCCTAAGATTGTTTTCAATGTAAATTTCAGTATCCTAAGGGTTGGTTTCATCCCTATGAATCACTCTCTTCCCAGTGGACACGTGTTGAGAATTATTAACAAGTTTATAAAAAATTCCTTTAATCGCTTGATCCATCTTGTCTAAAAAATCAGCTCTACAACATTAATCAACAAGATTTTTATTCCATAGTATGAGACTGTTGTAAAAAGTTTCCATCATAAGCTGAAGATCTAATAGGTGATTATGGAATTTCCTAAGTATACCTCTAAACCTATACCATGTCTCAGGAAATCCCTCATCCTAGAAAAATCTTATGATATTATTCCTGGCATATATAGTATTATTATTGGGATAAAATTTGTAAATGAATGAATTAAACAATTGATCCCATTTATCAAATATTTATTTATTGAGATTTTGGAACCAACACCTAACCTTTCCCTCGAGATAGAATGGGAACACCCTAAACCTAAGTTCCTCCTCACTCGAACCATGGAGTGGAAACTATTTTATAGAACTATAAAAATTTCTAAGAAACTCTAATGAATCCTTATTAGGATGATCTATGGATGAAGGAATTAAAGAAATATGATATTTTTTAAGTTCATAGTTCCTAAACCTAGGAGTAAGCCTTATACATGAAGGATTTATAGACATTGAAAGAAACATAAACTCTATAAGTATAAGTATCTATGGTACTTGATTATGAGAATGTGGTGGATTCGTATTTTGATTTTCATTTTAAACTTCTTGAATTATCATAATCTCCATTTTAAATAGAATTGTAATATATTTTTATTTTTAAAAAAAAGTTTTTATTGTTTTTATTTCTTTATAAAATTTATAGGTTTTTCAATCTCTTTGTTATATATGTGTTTTTTTGTGTTTTTTGTGTTTTTTACTTGGTATCACATGCCTTCCTCGACAATGAGGCCAAAATTTGTCATGTCGAGACCTAGTTCATTAACTATGCTCATGTAAAATTAATTATTTATAAATATACTTACACTAATACTTTGTTAATAAGGGTAAAACCTTTGATAATGTGAAGTTTTTTATAGCAAAATAAAAATAAAAACACAAAAAAATAAACAAAAGAAAACATGAACAAAAAAAGTGGGAGGTGAAGTTGTGAAGTGAATGTGGGGTGATGGAGAAATGTGTGGGGACATAGGTGAACCAAAAAAATAGAGTGGGAATCCAGAAAGTTAATTTATTTAAGGAAACTATACTATATGAGAGTAATATAATGTCACTTCTCTTGCATTGTATCATTCACAAAGGTGATAAAGTTGTGTGTAGAAGAACGAAATATCTAACTCTTGTCAGATAAATCACCTTCACCAGATATATCTCTTGAGAACTATTATCTATAAAAGAAGCCAAGATGGTTATTCTTCCTCATGTATAATAGCTTACCACACCCTTTTCTAGGTTAGTACTTCAGTTGTGATCACCAAGGAAAAAATATTGTACCTTTCACCCCATAGTACTTGGTTTAGAGTGAAAATATGCTCATGAAGAATAGAAAATGATATCCCTAGATGGAACACATCATCCCTCATTAATTTACCCTATGAAAGTATAGGAAAATAAAATATAGTTTAATATATCTGATCCAACCCCCTACACTATTTATTTATGCTTGGTAGAATCATAAAAATCAGTATAATTCATTAAAATCATCTCAATACAATGAAATGGGAAATAAGAAAAGTGAAAAGAAGTTTATTTTGTGTGATCGGGCTCTTCCTTCAGCACAAAATCTACTTATCTATTGTTTCAAGTTCAATATAGCCTATGTTTCAACTCCCTTATCATTTTCATTCTATATGGATGATCTATTATCAAGGAATGGAGTGGAAATATGATCTATAATGAAGATAGATAGTGTTTTGGTTCAGGGTGGATGGTGTTCTCCTATTCTTTACACCCCCCATAGGAATCCCTTTTTAATTATCTCAAATGTTAGTCTTTAATTTATGCCTTTATTAATGTATCACTAGTATCTCATAGGATTCATCTTCATTCTTGCTTTAATAGACTCCATGTGGTACGTTTTTCACTATACATATTCCTCCTTGGGTGACTTAGGCCAATCCCTCCATAACATAATGTGTAAACCTTTGAATTTCCATTCCATGTAGCAACCATGATCTCAATCCCAAATTCTTTATATAAATCAATCTCAAGGGTCATGAAAAAAATATGAGTTAATACTAGAATATTCCTTACCTTATCTAAATGAACCAGAAAAAAGAATACAAATTTGACATTGATGAGCTTTTCCAATTTGGGAAATTAGCTTTTCTCCTTGAATTTTAATTCATCACTGCACTTTCAGAATTATTCTATTTCCACCATTATAAAGACTAATTATAATATATTTTAACCCTTGTATAACCATGTGTTACCCTTAAAAATCTATCTAAAACATTTTTGAAATTCATTTATAGAACCCGTAAGCCTCTTACCCTTATGAAAATCGGCCTCCACTTCTCCAACCTTACACAAAAATCTGACCCTTACACATCTTTAAAATTTATAGAGTTTGCCTTCAAATAGCTCCTAAACCTTATCTCTACCTTTATGCAAGACCCATTTCTAGTTAAATACCCTTCTATATCTCATATCAACAACCTTTATGTAGTGATCCTTAAATGCGGGTTACCTTAATGAAAGTGTCCATATGAAATTTACATAGGTCAATTTCATTATCTAAACTTGGTCTCCATCCCATACTAGCATTAAATATGCATTCAAGATGATTCAAAATTAAAAAACCACACTCACACCATTCAAATATCTAAAAAAATCAACTTCATTGATCTCCATAAACCATTCAAACTCATAATCTTGGAGAACAATAGGCATAAACAACTAGAAATATTCCTTGGGTGCATGAATTTAAGAAAACTATAATGTATTTGACTATTAATTACCCAAACCTAGTGAAACTAAACTCATCCTATGACTTAAAATAGTCATTTAGTCAATTATCAGTCATGAAATATTCCACATTTTTAAAATCATAGCATTGGGGGAAAACAAGTACTAATCTATTGTTCATTATCATCTTGAAACAAACATGAACACCCAACCATTGATTGATACATTCACTAAATCAAAACTCAGTTGAACCTTCACTCATCTTTGGTTTTAAATAAATCATCCATGATCGATCCCATCTTCTAATCAAACTAACCAATAGATTGTTTTCAACATGAAACATTATGATCTTCTCTTCTTTAGTCCATAAATATCTAAACATGGTAGAGGTTCTTCAATTTCTTTTTATATTCCCTACTTTGAAATCGTATCCCAACTTTACTTAGTTGAATTTGGGTTGATATCGGTCACCTATTCCATCTTGAGGCTTGGTGATGGTCATTGTTATTACTACTCACAACCAAATTGATCATTGAATCTAGTTCTTTTTATCTTCAAATGGAAAATCTACGTATTACAACTATGGATTTATTTTCAACTGATCCAGCATCAGATTATTTTTTAACTTCAAATTTCACTTTTGGAAACCTTTAATCCTTGACAAATTAGTTTCAAACTAACTCATTTCCTAAGATCAACATTTGATTCTTCTAATTGAGTCTCGATTTATATGAATCACTCTTTGTTTATTGTATTGATATTTGAATTATCTTCCTTATTTTAGTTTATTCAATCAGTATAGGCTCATCCTTATTCATCCTTTCTTTTCTTCCTCACCTTGGGATCAAATAGAGCTCATAGGATTCTATGTTTCAACTTCTAATAAACATCATGATCTTCTTAAACCATAGTTTTGGGATCATCCTTTATGGTGGTGCCTTCCTCTACAAGCTCAAGTCTATCTTCTCTAATTGTGGGTTGGGATCTGGTTCGTCACCTGCCCATAATTTTCTTGAGTTGCATCCTCTTAGGATTAAATTGAGGTTCATCCATGTTGACTCAAAATATCTAGGTTTTTTAAGGGAAATGGGTTTGGGTTTATTTAGGCTTTGATCTCCCTATTCCTTCATCTTCAATGGGATTTTCTTCTTCAGTCATCAGTGGGTTGATCTTCACTTCATGTGGTATAAATCAGTTCCTATGTATTAGATTAAAGTTTATTCTTATGGAAAGTTTGAATTAATGATAAATTTCTAATTCCCTACACATGGTCACCTGATCAGTGGATGAGCTCATGATAGGTTAGAGTGGAGGCATGTAGTCACTTGTAATTCTATTTATGTGGTTATTTCTGTTTACACAAGTGGTAACTTGAATTTATTATCCACAGTCACATTTGGCATCATGAGGTCAGTTGATTTTCTAGGAATAGTCACTTCTAGTTTTATTCATAAGGTAACTTGATATTGACATCTTGTAGTCACTCTAATTTTATAAGAATGGTCATTTACAAATAATTCATGTGGTCACTTATTTTGTGTTAACTTTAGTGGTTGCCAAAATTTCACACATGCAATTAGTTAAGTGGCCACATGACCACTCTTCATAGTCACTTGTAATATTACCAATATTTTCCATAGAACCTAAAAAACATAAAAAATTCATAATTCATTGAATATGAAGTATTCAATTACAAACTCAACTTGACATAAAAAATCACTTATTTTTTAAATGGGAGAAAAAATATTTCAAATAAAAAAATATATTAAAATCTTTGAACTTGAAAGAATTAATTTATAATATTTATAATACTTTAAAAATAATTCCAAAAAAAATTATTCTTAAAAATTTAGAAAAATTAAATCATTCACAATAAAATCATTTATTCACCAAAATCTCACGAAATCAAAAAAAAACTTTATTCTTCAAAGAGTAAAATCTAAAGAATCATAAAATGTTATTCCTTAAAAAAAATTTATCTCAAAATGAGAAACCATTGAATTGTTTCACTCCAAAATTCACACTTTTTTTAAAAATAAATATAAAGAACTAAAATTTATTCAAGATTAATCAATTTTCATAAATTTTCTAATTAAATCACACTTTCACACTAAAATCATAATTAATATAAAAATAAAATTTGTAAAATTATAACAAATAAAATCCACATCATAATGAAATTTAAAATTTTCATTTTAAAATAGATCACCTTTAGGAATACCCCCAAAGAACAAATTTGATACATTCAACTTTTACTTTTTAAAAATTTTCCAAATACTATAATGGGAATAATAACATTATAAAAAAATTCAGGAAAACCACAGAAATTTTCCTTTTCAAACAATAAATTTTCACCAATTTTTAAATTAATCATTTCACAAAATTCCTCCATTTCCAAAAAGAAAATATTTTAAACCATGGATCATTAAGTCACTACATAATAATTAAGCATGGTCCATTGGTGCCACATACAAAAGCATAAAAACCATCATTGATTTATCTTCAAATTGTGAGAATCAATTTAGGAGAAATACAAAATCAATAGGAGTACAAAATAAATTAATTGTTGAAGAAATGGGGTTGTACATGATTTGGTCATATGGGTTGGGAAACTATGTTTAGACCATGTAAATACTAAATGGAGGGGGAAAACCCAAACTGTGTAGGCACCGTACAGTTCTCCAGGCCATGCGATCTAACTATGTTATTCAAGTTCTCGTCCATTTTACCCTAAAATCGTAGAGTAACCCTTAAAATATCTTACATACTCAAATTAGATAAAAAAATCATCTTATTTACAACAAAATCCAACGGTAAACATCAAAAACGGCCTTTAATTCTATATAAAATCCTAGAACACCCCTAGTAACTAAGGCTTGGGACGAGAAAGAGTTCATGATTTTCTCTCCACACCTACATCTAAAGTTATGGGAACATTCCTAATTTTCCATTCTACTAAGGCACACCCAAAATAACAAGATGGATTCTAAAGAAACCCAAGTTCCCATTAAATAACCTAGCATTATAATATCATTTTGTAATGAACCAACTTGATCTATCATCCACTTTCACACAAACTAGCTCACTAAAAGTCCTAAAGGGCCATCCCAATCCCCATGGGTATAAAACATGTGAATGGGAATCATAGGAAAAAATCTTTAGGAACTATTTTCTACCAAAAATCAGAGTTAAATAATAGAAATACATTTTCCAAGTTTTTCATTGATCGTTCATACATTGTACAACCATGATATATCAAATAATATAAACCAAAAATAAAAAAGAATTTCAAATGTGTCATAATCAAGAACACTAATTCAACCCATTTGAACAAATACAAAAAATCATCAGTAAAAAATGATACAGCATGAAATAACAAGATATAATAATAAAAATTGAAAGTATCTACAGACATGTATGTCTTAATTGATACAAAAATATCTAAAAGTAAGATAAACTCGATCCAACCCCGAATCCCACAACACATAACCTTTTTTACTCACTACCTCTTAACTTATTCAACATTGGACATAATAAAAAATCTAAGTCCCGCTGAAAAACATAAAACTTTCAATCTATAAGATTAATATAAACATACCAGTAGGTCTCCACCTTAAAAATCTTTGAAATTCATTTCATAAGGAAATTCATAAATTATAGTTTTAAATTATAAGTATAAAGTATGATTTTTAAATATAAACATGTGAAAACTGAATAACAAGTCTATAATATCATTAAAAAACTTTTCATACATTTTCATTAAATGAAAACATCACTTTGTAAAATATTTCATCAACCAAATCCATTTTCAAGCCAAAACACCCATTTTTGAAATCCACTTTAAAAACCTAACAGAGGATTATTCAAATTCAAAATGGGTTTTCCAAACATCTTTGAAACCCATTTAAAATGGAAATGACCTGAACACATGGTTCAAACATACACAAAGTAGGTACCACAAGTCCACTGAAAAAAATAAAGATAAAAAAGATGAAGGTTCCACCATAGTATAAGTAAGGGTAAAATACAATCAATTACATGAAAGATATCCCCTATTTCAACCACCAATAAAGTAATAA
This sequence comes from Viscum album, assembly GCA_963277665.1. Lineage (NCBI taxonomy): Eukaryota > Viridiplantae > Streptophyta > Magnoliopsida > Santalales > Viscaceae > Viscum > Viscum album. The sequence goes on from OY728153.1 coordinate 164,078,892, forward strand.
TAGTGTTTCATGGGATCTACCCTAATACCTAATGTGAGATGCATCTAGATTTATCAATTTCTCATGGATAATTTGTCGGAATATGCTGAGTCTAAACATCCACAATCCATCTAACTAGCCCACATTAACCTCATCACAAATGGTACCCCCTCCTATAATTGGTACCTAACATGATCGAAGGAACACTACCAACCTATAAACCAACCAGTGTAACATAAATATAGATCTCCCACTTATTTCATGTGTTACCGTGACCAAAATAAAAGTATAGATTAGTGAAAAAGAAATCCAAGATCAACATAGGAGGTATAAAAAATAACTCTCCCTCTCCTATATCACCCTCACAAAGAATAACCTCACACACTTCATATATTCAAAGCACAAATAAGAACTTTACCTCAAAAGGGAAAAAAAACATCAAATATTGATAAAAAACTATACAAGTAGAAATAAACACCAAGAGGCAATCAAGAGGGTCTCAAATTATTTATACAACACACTTTACCAAGTTTCAACTTGGAATTCACCATAAAAATGTGTCTCATAAAGCCAATTCCTTTTATCATTTCATAAAACCCCTCTTTAAATAGCCTTTAAAATCCTTTAAAACCTCACACATAATGTACATTTAAAATCCACCCTTTAAAACATGGTTCTTTCCATTTTAAATACAAAATAATTTTAAGGGCCTTCCCATTTTATCAAAAACGTTTTTAAATATCCACTAAGGCATTTTCCTAAGGGGAATAACAAACACACCCATTTCAATAAACATTTGGAATTCATCGAAGGACCCATTTTTAAATCATTTTAAGGTTAACACCACATTATAAAACAAATCTCTTTAAAAACCTCATTTTTTACTATTTGAAAACCAAATAGGATTAAAATCCAACACACTCTATCAAAAATGTTTAAAAACACCTCATGGGAATTTCACAAATTCTTGGAATATAAAAACATTTCATATCATACATGAAAACATGAAATATAATAAATAAAACATTTATGACACTATCATACTTCCAAGAAATAATTTATAAACATAAAATGGATATCACAAATAATAATACTTTCAATAAAAACATATTTATAAATCTCAAGAAAAATTTGAATTACAAAATTAAAAAATTACATTGAAACACCTACATAAAGGAAGTGGAATCTAAGAAGAAAAAAGTCAGAATGTGTCACCTTTTATGATGAAAAACTAAAAAAGGATAGATACAGTGTATATAGACCCTAGAAACTAAAATCCATAAAATTAATCCTACCCCAAACCATAAATCATCTGATGGAACTTCTATGATTTGTGGGTGAAACCAAAACTGAGAGAAAAGAGAATATAAATGGAGTGAGGAAATTTAGCTTAAAAACCACTTGAAAACATGAAATAAGGGATAATATTGAAGAGGGTGAAGGTTATAGTTCCTCCTTAGGATACCAAGATTTTTATGACACGTATGGGAGAATTTAGGGGTGAATCCCCATTTAATTTGAAAGGGGTGAAATTAAGAAACCACATAACTTAAAAACTTGGGCAGACCACACGGTTTGGGTGCACTGTTTTTCAAAAAATTCACCAGCCATGTAGTAGTACCCCTATGCACAAGAAATACATATGGTTATCAAGGATTTTTTACATGATTTTAAAAAACTATGTGGATACTGTAAAAAACTTCACTATCTACTAAAAACATCCTCCACATAGGCATCACATGATTACTACTAACTATGTGAGTAAACCATGTAACGCCCATAAAATCTCTAAAACTCTAAATTATCATAATAAAAAATATTGGGACTCAAGGTGAACCAATATAACACAAAATAATACAAACTAAACACTATAATGTAAATTGGGTGTCACAACACTAAATAAACATGTTTTGGTACTATTTAATTGAAGATTCTACCCTACAGAATAATATTGAGTGATTTTTTTTACAAATACTTGAGAAAGAAAGGGTATCATATTTTGGTTTTTTGAAAAGTGTAAAGAAAAATATTTAAAATCTAATACTGAACAGATTAATGAATACAAGGAAAGATATATTTCAACCCTAAAATAAATGATTTAAAGGAAGTTTTTATAGCATAGTTTAGTAAAATAATCTGTAGCTAATATTAAGGAGGAAAAGGAAACCTGATAATATGAATTTTAAAACTAATAAAAAATACAGAATTTCAACTCTTGAAAACTTTTTATATTTTACCAAGTTAATTTTGAATATTTTGAACTACCAATGCTATAATATTTTTAACTACCAATGATTCTACCAATGATTCATTATTTTTAATTATTGAAGATTTATTTTTAGTGATGTTTCATTATTTTGAATTTATAATAGTAAATATTCTATAATTACCATTACTCATTGAATAGGTTAAATATTAATAATTATTTAATGTTTCTAAATCCTTTTATAAATGAATGTTTATATTCAAAAGTTGTTTCAAAGGTTTTTTTATTTCAAGAAATATTGACTAATTACTTAGAAGAAATTTTTTTCTTTTAATCCACCAGAATATCATATATATCATGAGGGGGGTTATTTTATGTTTATTTTTCTTTTCAAAAATCTCAAAGGGGATAGATTTTATAAAAATTAAATTAGTATTTTTTAAAACATTGTATTTGTAATATTTTTGTTCTTTAAGGGGGGGAAATTCAATTAGAAATTTTCAAAAGAACTTATCTTTGTATAATTTATTTTCTAAAAAGTGGAGACATATAGTGACTGATTATTTTTAAAATTGGGAGATTTTTTATGTTTGTTTGATGATTTATAAATCATAGGGTTTATTTATATTTATAATCCTAATAGCCTTGATTTTTCTATTCATATTTTTAAATTACAAAAAAATATATTTTTACGTGAAAGACTCTCTTTATCTTTTGTGTTTAAAATCACAATACAAATCATTAAGCACTATATTTAACTTGAGTTTTTTGTTTTATCATTGATTTATGTATAATGACAAAACATTAAACAAAATACTAATAATAAAAGGTTTTATAAAATATTGATGGTTTGAGGATTTGTGAAAATATTACAATCTGATGAATTTTGAAATACCAATGATTTGAGGCACTATGAAAGATCTATAACCATAATGATAAAATCAAATCACATTAACTAAATGGAAAATCATTTTAGTGGTGCCAAATAACTTCATCAGATGATGTAGAAATAAATTAGGTCCATCTAAATATGATTATTAATATGTTACTAATGCCATTACAACTGAACTTGAAGATTAAAGAATCTTATCATTGGAGGATCATATATAAATAGATTTTTTCTTTTAGGGACATGAATCAATGAATGAGGATACTCAAAAATCTATCAATCACTTGAATCTTTCAACTGCATTTTGTTTAATGTGCTTTGGATTGTTTTTCTCTTTAAGTGTTCACTAAGATATTATGATTGTGAGGAGTCATTATAAGAGATCTTAGTTTTCTCATTATAACTATTTTGTTATCAACCATTGTGTCAAGGAATTCTTGGTGTATAAGAAAGAATCAATTTTCTAGTTACAGAATCAGTGAATTTCCAATCGAGCTGATTGAGGGTGTCCTTTAGGAAGATAGATTTGATCTTTTGGTTTGTAGAATCGGACACCTTATGATGATTTTACTTTTAGGGATTCCTATTTTTGTAATACATACCATTAAACGGGTTTATATTCAAGGATAACTTGAATCGTGTATAAAAATTCCCCTTACGCTCCAACTAAAAGTGTAGTTTCTAATAATATCATTTATGGACACAAGATTTGTAAATAAGTACTTTGTGTTTTGTTAATTTTATTGTTCCTATAATTTTAAAGGTTTTTGTTATAATATCATTAGTTTAATTTTATTCTATGCATATTACTTTTATCATTAGTTTTTAAATATCAATTTTTTTATTAATAATGCACTTTCTTTGATTCTACTCTGATTATATTGTGGGTTTATTGAATCAATGTAATTATGATGGATTTATTACTCATGGGGAAAAAATATTATTTGTTTTTAAACTATAATTGAACCCCTGTTATATTATTATTTTCATTTATATCTTTGAAAAATATATAGATTATATGGCATAAACATAAATAATCTTATCCATAATTTCTAACTCTTTAGATGTATTTTGGATCTTCCTAAGATTTTTGTTATCCAACAGTGGTGGTGACCTCTTCATAGAGTTCACTAAGCTAACTCACTTAATCACTTCACCAATATATGTTTTCTAACTCAATTCAAGTAACCACTTTTATTTACCTCTATAAATATTCATACCCGATATGTAACCTGTTTCACCCATGTATTTTATCAAAAAGAATTTTCCCAACCAAAAAATTTACAGAGTGTAATGTCTATAAATGATTTATGATAATAAGTATGTCATTTATATACAATATCATAAATACCACCACACTTCTACTAATATATTTGTATACACAATAATTATCTATGTTCTTTATGAAACCAAACTCTTTTATTGCATTATCGAATCATATATCCCAACTCCAAGATGCTTTCTTTAATCTGAAAATGAATTATTGCAACTTAAAACCCAAAGGATACTAATTTGGAACTTTGAACTTTCATATTGTAACATATACATGTCCTTAACTAAATTCAAATTTAGGAAAAAAAAATTGAAACCCATTTTATATATATCATAATTATAATGTTATTATATGACAAGAAATATTTAAATAGACATTATCATCATAACTGGTGAAAAGTATTATTCATAGTCGATGTTATGAATTTTTCTGTATATTATTGTCACTAGGAATGATCTATAGGTAGACACTCTACCATCCATGTCAATTTTATTATTGAAACCCCAATTTCACCCTATAGGTCTCACTCTTTCATGTGTATCCACCAATTTAAAAACTTGGTTACTGTAGATGATTTCCATTTTAGATTCTATGGATTTTAGCCATCTCTTGAAATCATAACTCTCCATTTCTATTATTAGTAAGTAGGTTCATCACCTATGTACATTATTTAATCATAATTTTCCATAATAAATTCATATCTATCAATCTCTTGATGAATCCTACCAAATATTTGATATTCTTATGTAATCTATGTTTCTTATTATTCTACAACTTTTTTTAGAACCAGCTCAACTTTTATATTATGTACACTTCCTATTTATTGATTGTGAACTACTCTAAGTTAAAATTTCTTCCCATTAACTTCATGATTCATGTAATACTTCTCAAGAAATACACTATCATTAGACATTTAAACTTTTTGTTTTAAGGGATTATAGAAATAATATCCCTTTTTTACTTTGATATAACCAATAAATAAGATTTTTTCCTATTTGAGGCTAAGATTGTCGTAGGCTAATCATTGTACAAGTGCTTCTTAGCCTTAAATATATATAAACGACATATTATTTCATTTCCATAGCTATATCTCATATGGAGTCTTTATAATGACTTTAGATGGAACATAGTTAAGTATAAATATTGTAGTTTGTAGAAAATATGCCCAAAATAAAATAGTAAGTTCACACTAACTCATAATTGATCAAACTATGACCAACATGGTATAATTACTCCTCTCAGACACATCATTCCATTGTGGTGTCCCAAAAGTAGTGATTTGTGGAATAATTCCATAATCTCTTATATGATTAGTGAATTCTAAACTTAACTATTCACCACTCTAACATTATTGTATAATATTAATATTTTTTCATAGTTAATTTTTTACTTCATTTTGAAACACTTTGAACTTTCTAAAAGTTTCATACTTGTGTCTCATCAGAAATACAAAATCATACCAACTAAAGTAATCGATAAAGGTTACAAAGTTCCTAAACTCACCACATGTTTTTGTACTCATTGGTCTATATACATAACTATGAATAAGATCCAATAATATACTTGCTCTATCACCTTTTCCACTAAAAGGTGATTTCTTCATTTTTTTCTAATAAATAATATTTTCAGTTATCAAATGAATCATAATTTAATTATTCCAAAAATCCACATTTATTGATTTTTTGAATTAATTTCTCATTTATATGTATAAGGTGGAAATGAAAAAGGTGAGTGGGATTGGTGTCATGCCCCGACCCTGGAGTCACTAAACTGGTGCCCTAAGTTAGTGTGCCACATGAACTCAAGTATGCCTTCCCATATTCCAAAGGATACTAACTAGCAGTGAAGGATTGATGAGAAATGTGGGGACACTATACCCTTTTTATTAGAGTAATCCATGGTATATATAATAATAAATAATGGAAACATTATAACCATTAAACATACATCACAAATCGATCTCCAAAAACTTGGTATACGACCACAACCAATAGTAAATATGTCATGTCATGTCATGTCATGTCATACAGTGTCAAGTGTAAAGGAAGGAACCAAAATGAAGAAAATATAAATAATGACCAAAATGGTTCCTAACACCAAATATGGTTCCCACATCCATGCACATCCATATTCCCCAAATCAACCATCTAGCATAGGGCATTTTCCCTTGTCCTAACCTACAACCATGAAATATGCTCAGGTACCCAATTGAGGCCCGAATATAGTTTGAGTAAAACTTATTAATCTGCCACTGATGGTGTCTAAAAAATATCTAATCTAAATAGTGTATGAAAAGGTATGGTAAACAACTATACAAACATAAAATAAACAAGATTCTATTAATTAACAGGTTTTTCATTAGCCACTTTCATTATCAGTTCCATGTGTTACCCATATTCATCAAACATACCTCAGTCTATGCCAATCAACTAAACAATATACAAGGGATCCAAGTTCCCTACATCATAGGGACATTTAATTCAAAAAAACAATGCAATACATGTATCAACATTCCTTGGGGCCTTATTCCTGGCATTCATACCATGTAAATTCATTAAGGTCATAGAGCCTCACTCTGACACCCTAACCCATGCACTACATCGGTGGGGCCTAGAGCATTAGTATATCCTGACTAGTGGGTTTAGAACCTCAATCTAACACCCCATTTATACCACTTATTCACATAAGAATTCTTCTTTGGCCATTATTCACATTTACCATAAACATGACATAACTAATTTAACACATTCAAGTTAAGACAGACACCCCCTTATATCATTTAACAAGACAAACACAATTTTCACTGGTTTTACCGCATCAAACCTTCAATTTATTATTTAAAAACTGAATTATATTTTCAAGGAATAGGTACACCCCATGGGTGTCCTTAAACTCGGTCTACTCATCCTCAATGGATCCCGCGGGGATCATGAGGGGTTCAATTCTTCATTTAGCTAACCCAACATCATTTCCCACCAAGGAAACCAAATATAAATAAAGAGGGTACCACAAAACAACCACATACACATAAATTAGGTCATCAAGACTATGGGATATACTTATAGACCACCTATTCAAAGTTTATAGACGAACACTCGCTTAACCATATCCCTTGATTTGAACTCAAAAAACCTTAAAATATCCAAATTAGAATCTAATGGAAATTTTTTTTAGGGATTTGGATAGATAAGAACAACTACATAAGGAATTCTCTAGAAAAATATAGTAAATGGGAGTGTTATACTCACTTAGATATTCAATTCACACCCAACCACACTCTAAATGGTCAAAAATAAAAAGAGAAACATCCCTTGGAATATTGGGAAAAAGGCTTCATCACCTAGGATACTGGAAGGATAATGGGGAAGAAAATCATGTTATAAACCTTAAATATTGATGGTTAATTGGTAAATTGCCCCTCTTTAATGAGGCACGTGGTTTGGATGCATGCCTGGCCAAACCATGCGCTAGCTGTGTGCCACCCTCTATCCAAGAGGGGGAATGAGTCACATGGTCTCATGGGAACCCACATGATTTAGGAAACCATATGGTGGCCATCCTAAATGGTTATATCTAAGCATATATGGTTTCAAGATCCCCCTTTCATGGTTCATAATCTATCCACCTACCTCCCATGCTTTCACAGTTATGGTGCACGGTTTTCACTAATCATGTGTCAACTATTCAACTGTAACTAGATGGCCTTTATTTCACCCTTTTCATGCCCTGAAACCCTAGGACCCTCTGAGACTCCTCATACACCTGATAACTATTTTGTTAACCAAAACAAAGGGAGTATAACAAAACTTAAACAAGAACATACCTTAGAAGAATTTCAGGGTCTTAAAACCTCCCCCCTTATAACGGCTCCTCCTCGATCCATGCTCCCAAAAATTACTAAGTCTACAAGGTAAAAATATCTAGCCAATAGGCCTATATATCCACCTACCTCTCCTAAGTTTCCTCCTAAATTCTTCCATGTTTCCACAACAATCAGACTAATGACACAACCTTACCTCGTAAAACATTATCACTATGATCACAATACAAACTGAATGCTCCTAAAAGTATGAATCATCATCAAGATCAACATCATAAACATTGATCACATGATAAGGGTTGGGGTGATACCATTGAATCTGTTACACATGAAAAACATCATGCATGCCACTATACCACTGTGGAAGAGCCAGTCGGTACACCACCAGTTTGATTCTCTCTATAATCTCAAACAACCTCAGAAATTTGGACACTAACATTCCCTATTTCTAAATTTGATGGTATCCCAACCTTGGTGACACCTAAAAAACGCACGATCACCCACTACAAAATCAAGATGTCGATGATTTAGATCAGCATATGAATTCTTCCTACTTGGAGTCATATCCATATGCTTCTAAATCAATTGTACCTACTCCATTTTCACTTGTACGAGTCTCTGTCCCAAAAAATTTAATTCCCTGGTCTCCATCCATCATAATAGAGATCTAAATGGAAAACCATAGAGTTCCTCATATGGGTCCATCTAAATAGTCACCTGGTAACTATTGTTATAGGTGAAATCAATAAGTTCCAAGTGTCTCTCCCATGATCCATCAAAGTCTAGGTCACATGACCTCAAAATATCCTTTAGCACATGTATAGTATGTTCTGACTTCCCTCCTATCGTAGGGTGAAAGGTTGTAGTTAGAAACACCTAGGTACTAAATTCCTTCCATAACCCTTTCCAAAATCATGATGTAAAACACAGATCATGGTCTAAAACAATACTCTGAGGTGCCCCATGCAAACATACTGCCTTATAAATATGCATTCCATCAAACTGATCCATGGTAAAAGTATCTCAAATTGGTAATAAATGTGATACCTTATTCAACTGATCCATAATTACCCATATCACATCATTATTCTGAGGCATCCTTGGGATACCTACCACAAAATCCATGGTGAAATCATCCCACTTCCATTCCAGAATGGGAAATGTCTATAGAAAACCACCTAGTCATTGATTATGGGACTTCACCTACCAAAAGGTGTTGAATCCTATCAAAAAACATGTATCCTCTTTCTTCATCCCTAGCCACCAATACTTCCTATAAATATCCGGATACATTTTGGTTAAACCTGGATGCACCACCCACTTTGAGGCATGGAACTCTTGCATCAACTCTTCCTGCATAAAATTAGGAACAAAAACACATCCACAAATGTAAATGATATCATCATCATCAATAGTACATATAGAAGGTGAATCCCCACCTATAATTCTCTCCCTCAAGGCCAAACACTCTAGATCCTCGTACTACCTCTCCTTGATCCGACTCAGAAATGTATACTCAACTAAAAAATATATGAGGTTCATTTTTTCCTATCCCTCATAAACTTCTATATGAATCATAGTGAAAAAAGACATTATCTTCTACTCAAACCTAGACTCTTGGACTACCTGATACTATTACTTCTAACTCAGTGCATCTATAACATTATTCCCTTTTCATGGTGCATAGTCAAAATCAACATCGAAATATTTCATATAATCAACCCATTATTGTTGTCTAAGGTTCAAATCCTATTGATAAAAATGTAATTTTGGATTTTTTTGGTTGGTATAAAAAATAAAACTTTCACCCAATAGGTAATATCGCCAATATTTCAAGGCGTAAATCACTATGGCCAATTTGAGATCGTGCATAGGGTATTTTTTCTCATGTGACCTCAACTATCATGACCCATATGCCATGAATTGATATCACTACATCAACACTACCCCAATTACAATACTAGATGCATCACAAAACAATGTATACTCCTTACCTATCTTGGGTAAGATCAAAATCAGCATAGTATTCAAATACTTCTTCAACTCCTAGAAATGATTCTCACAAGCTCTATACCATTTGAACATGACACCCTTCTTGGATAAGCTCATAAGTGGTGTTTTCAAGTGAGAAAATTCCTTAATGAACCTTAGATAATATCCTTCTAAACCCAAAAGGATTTTGATATTGAAAAAAATCTTGGGCTTCTCCCAAGATACAACTGCTTGAACCTTATCTAGGTCCACTGAGACTCTTTCCTCCAAGATGATATGACCAAAGAAATGTACCTTATTGATCTAGAACCGACAATTAAATATATTGATGTATATCCTATGATCTCTTAGTGTACTTAGGATGATATAAAGATGTTTGGAATGATCTTCATGTGTCTAGGAGTACTCAAATATGTCATCTACAAAAACAACCAAAAACTGATCTAGGTACGGGTGGAATATTTGGTTCATTAAGGCCATGAACATAGCAGGAGAATTTTTCAATCTGAAAGGCATCACAATAAACTCATAAAACACACACCTTCTTTCAAAATATTTTATTGGTATATTAGAAGGTATCACCCTCCGTTGATGATACCCTAACCTCAAATAAATTTTCAACAACATAAAAGAACCTTTCAGCTATTCAAAAAGATCATCGATACGCAAAAGAGGATATCAGTTCTTAATTATCATCTCATTCAAATTCCGGTAATCGACACACAAATATAACATCCCACCATCCTTCTTAGCTAACAAAACTTGAGATCCCTAAGGTAACATACTAGGATAAATAAACCATTTACTCTTTAATTCCTTCAACTAGGTCTTAAGTTTATGAAGTTATACTAGTTCTATTCTATATAGTTGAATGGAAATTGACTTAACTCTAGGATCATCTCAATTGTGAACTCAACCTATACCTCAGGTGGTGGAACTAATAATTCTATTAGAAACACATTCTAGAACCAATCCAACATTAGATTAAAGACATCCTACTATACTCCCCCATCGTCAAGAACAAGACATGACCCTTGGGCTATGAGCTTACCTAACTGATGATGAACTAGTCCTAAATGGCCTTCCTGGATATCGCATTCCCCATGATCAACATAATTTTCACCCCCAAGGAATGTGAATGTTACCCTTTGGTGGTAATAGTTAATATGGTATTGATAAGTCACCAACCAATCCATCTCCAGTATTAGGTCAAAACCTAACATCTTGAGCATAAATAAGTCCTAAATAAACTGGCACCCACCAACCTCGAGAGCACACTCCTTACATTGTCAGATATTTTCTTATTGTACTCTTAACGATGTGTCAATTGACATAACCCCACACATAAATTTTACTATTATGTCCAATAAATTATAAAACTAAAAATATATAATAAAATGTGTGGCCCCTGAATCAAATAAATCACTAACAGGAATGGAAGCTATAAGAATCATACCTTGTGGCCCAGCCTCACCACTGACTGGTATAGGATGAACTTCTTGAAGCTAACCTTCCCCTTTACTCTGAGATCTGCTCTGAGTTCCTTGAATTACACTTCCTTATTGATACGGACGTTCTTGTCCAAGAGTTTTATGTTTTCCACCCCAACTAGTACAGCTAGTATAACTCCAACTTTCTTCCTGGTATAGGAGATTAGACCCCCTTACTACACTCTATATCAATTTAACCCCCCCCCCCCATAACTTCCCATATATTGAGGGTTAATGTATAACCTTTGTACATGTACCATCCTTTCGCATGCCCATCACTCTATCGGTGGTTAGGGACACTGACCACGCATGTTTCCAGGCATTCCTCACTAATAACAGAACACCAAGTCACCACATGAGAGATCAATCCTCTTCCCTGGATGCTTTGTTTACCAATTCTCTAGTGAAAACCCTCAAAATGGTACTTGCTACAATCGAAAACCATACTACTGGGATTCCCAACTAAAATTACATGTCACCCACCATATGCCTCCATTAGGTTCCCTTATGAAATGAGAGCATAATCCACCACCTCATCAAACATCTTTAAACATGATATATTTACTTGGGACTTCATCACATATATTAGTTTATCCTAAAAACATATCATGGTATATGACCCATCCCCTACTAAATATGGAAAAAAAACATTTTAAATCAATGAATCGCCTAGCATAATCCATCATGGAGATGTCCCCTAATTCAACCTCATAAACTCAATAGCTTTCTCCTATATCAGGGTATTCAAATATAAGTGTTTCAAAAACATTTCCTATAAATATTTCCACTGCATACCATCTTCCTGCTCAGTCTGAACATGAATATTCCACCAGTGATTTTCTGGTCCTCACAACATATAACATGCCAACTAGAATCTCTACTTAGAAAAATTATCTAACTGATCCAGAATAATCTGGGTAGACTATATCCAAAACTCAACTACCTCAAGTGCACTCTATCCTAAAAATTTTATAGGGTACAACAAATGAAACTCTCTAGTTAGGTCATAAATACTCGGTGAAACCTTCCCTGGGAACTATTCTAACATCTACATAAAATGAAAAAAATTCTCATAGAACTGCTCCTCCCCTCTATTACCCAGATCCAACAGGGGTTCTTACCCCACTATTTAAGGAGAATTATCAATTATGTCCTCATTTCTCCCAACTAGAAGGCATCATTATGATGGAATATATCTATAATTTCAAACAAAAGTCTCAAAACACATAACATAAAGTTACAGGGTTTACACAAAATAAGGTTCACTGTTATCCACAAACAACTCACTCTGTATACACTATCCAAAAAAACATGATCACATCTCTATCACTACCCTAAAATATACCTACATCTGTAAGAACCTGGATATTTATTTTAGGTATGGATCTTTATTTTGGGTGTTTTTGAGAAAAAGGGGAGATTTTGGAAATTTTATAAGTACACGTCATGTACTTAGGAGTACACGTCGTGTATCCAATTACCGAGTACAGTCGTGTCTTGGTCTTGTAATGGCCGAGACATGGCCATGTGGAGTGACGTGGTAGACCGCTAATGTCGAGGGCCAGTTGAGGAAAATACATGGAATGTTCATTAACAGTACACACCATGTACTCTTCTTTTTTTTAGTCACACTGTGGTCACGTCTAATCCCCATATTCATCTTCTTCTGGCCTTGTTTCATCCAGAAGTGACCGAGAGTGATAAATATTCTCTGAGACACCATTTCTCCATCCAAGGTACAATTCGAACTTTGGCGGGTTTTTTGGAATCCCATCGGGGATTCCTTCCTTCTTGAATCTCACTTCTTGATTTCTTCTCTCTCTTGAGTTATTCAAGGTTGAATGTTTTTGACCTTTTTATAGATCTACAATGTTCTAGTACAATTCAAGGGTCGACGTTCGAGAGTATTCTTAATGGGACATTTAGGTATGTGGTTTTTGACTTTTGTTGGTTTTCTTTGAGTTTTATATGCCAAAGTTCCAATTACCCATGTTTCTGGTATTTCAGGTTAAGGAAATTAAACCCTGTTTTATATACCTTAGATTGATTGTTGGATAAAGGGTTTTTTGTTATTGTATTATGTGAAATAGAATGTTTAAGGAGCACCCCATGGGTGAATCTCCTTGTTTGAATGTTTAGGGATGTTTGGTCTAGGTTGCCTATGAGGCAGACCTTGTTTCCTTTCCTTGCTTGATAGAATAGAACTAATTTCATTTTTTTTCTTGTTAAATGCTTGTGATATGCATTAGAATTGCTTAGCCATGTAGTAGTTGAGATTACTTTATGATGCTTGATATTGTTTATGTATGATTGAATTGCACAGGGCTGTGAGAACCTGGTGTAGTTAGACCACAGGGGGAATTGACGTTGAGTGCTTCCTCAGAGTGTCTATTATATTTCACACTACGAGACCATAGGGGGGATTGAAGGTGAGTGCTCCCTTGAAGTATATATAGTTTATGTTACAAGATCATAGGGGGAATTGACATTGAGTTCTTCCCCATAGAGTCTGTAGTTGTTGTTGAAAGACCATAGGGGGAATTGATGGTGATTTCTTCCTTAGAGTATCTTTTCCTTTTTATTGCAGTACTTGGCCACAGGGGTTAGACTATGTGAGCTACCCAGATGGTTAACATAAATATTGAATGGTTGTGATGTATCTACCAAGACAAAGTACAATCTTGGATTCAATCTTGTTAGGTAGTATTATGAGATACCTGTTGTGATACTTACTTGATTAAATAATGAACATTAGATGTTAATGAATGTAAATGGAAACTCTAGTAATGTTTACTTTTGTGTACTTCTAGTTCTTTGCTACATTTCCATTATTACCTGCTATATATACTCACTAATAGTTAGGCACAGATCTTGTGGTGGTTTCCTACTGGGACTCGTCGCACACCCTATTTTCATCATGATTTTAGACCCAAATAGATTATATGGTTGTAGGTATAGATAAGAGAAAGTTCCCTTCGTCATCAGATACTTGATTGTTTTGGAGCTGGAGAGCATGGGACCAGGCTGAGGCTTGTGACGCTACTAGAGTTTACTTGTTTTTTTTCACTTAGTTTAGTACTTTATTTCTAGAATTGTGACTTGTTTGGATGTTTTCCTAGTAACACCCCGAGCTTCCACGATACGCTTCTCATTCAATAATGCAATAGCTTGCATTATACGCAACTTCGAGTTCTAAAACACTACGACTAATCAAAGTAGCCGTTATGAATAGTAATAACCACTTTTTAAAATTATAGAAATTTTATATTTAAAAATGGACTTCATTTTTGTATTCGTAATATCGAAATTATCCAAAGTTGAATTTTTTGTAATTTTCTGAGAACTTCTAATTTTTTATGAATAGTGAAAAATACTTAAAAACAACTTTTTTAATCAAAATAATTTATAGTGATAAATTATAATGTTTAGTGGTTTTAAAGTATAATTATAATATATTTTTACCATTTTATCCAATAGTGGTCATTAGAATTAATTTAACATTGAAATTGGACATAAACAATTGCCAATCTTTTGATATAAATTGTTTCTTAAAAACACGCTATTTGTTGTAACAGCGGGAATTAATTATAAAATTAATTAATGCAACTTATATGTTTGGAATTTTTTAAAATAGACATCATTTTTGAATTCAGAATATCAATTATATCTTAGGGTGAAATTTTGGCATTGTTCTGAAAACTTCAATTTTTGATGAATAGTGAAACCACTAAGTGGTTATTAAAAACTGATTTTTCGTTAAAAGGAAATATTACCACTTCTGTGATTTGATTTTCAAAAATCCGACATACATGGTTGTCATTAAGAAGTAAAATGTGGTTCGATGAGATTAAAATAAATTTTTGGTGAATAGTAACTTTTAAGTTCTTAATCGCGATTAGAGGTAATTAGTGTAGTTTAAGGTACAAATAATGTTTTAATAATATGAGATGAGAATGACACTTGTCCTACTCCTATTGGATGAGTCATGTCCGACCAAGACAACCCATGGGTCAACTAGGGGACCCCATGGAGCCACTTTAGTTGGAAAATGGCATTAATATATATTTATTTAATGTTAAAATTAAATTGACACAAACATGAGTTGTTTTACTAAAACAATTTTTAAGTGGGGTTACACAAGTCCAAATTTTGATTATAAATATTCATGAGAAAGATAAAAAGATTTCCTACATCATAGTATTTTTTTTATAATTTTTAGACATTAAATAAATTAAATTATTTATGACATAATGATGATGCAGTGATGACCTCATTATTTAACGATTTAAATAAAATGGGAAGATAATGCAAAATCCAAGGCTTACACTTGTCCAAATCCTATTGGATGAGGAGATTTCGAACCCTTATCACCTTAGCCTCGAATTATATAAGTGTGGGACCTCTAAAATCCGAAAGTCATTTTATAATAAAGTGAATTTTCTTTACTTTCCAAGAGTGCCCCTCCTCTCCACTTATAAAAGGCCCCCACCTCTCCCACCTCATTTACACTTTCAAGCCATTTGGCTCGGCCAAACTCTGCCCAAATACTCTCCCAACTTCCCCTTATTACTCCTAGAAGCCTCACTTTGGGCAGAACTCTTCCCAAGGAAGCCTTTGTCTCAAATCAAAAAGAGTTACCCGATTTTGAGGTAATGTCTTCTCTAATGTTGTTTTGTTTTATTTTTCTTCTCCAACCCTCTAAACTCTTTTTATTCATTTATTTTGTAACAACACCAGTATCATAAATATACTAGGATGTTGTTATAAGAAGTATTAGAGCTACACTTACACACACCTACATATAATGGTTAAAGAACATACGGTTTCTGTGGATGGCGAATTTCTGCCTCACGAAACGATGATTGTTCAACACTCATATAACACCTTCATAGGTGGCCATTAAGATGTCACTATTTTTATATATGATATATAATATGTTTATGTTTTACTTATGCTTCTGTATTTCTCATTTATGGCATACTTTATGATTTCCATTATGGGTAAAACGCGATAATTTCATTTTAGGAAGTGCGGACTACCGCCCCCTCAAAGTGATTTGAATCGTTAATACCATATGTGGGATGTATAAAGAATGGAGTAAATGGTATTATACACTATATTATACTGGAATTATATTATACATTTATATCATTATTATTTATTTCCATTAAATACGAAATAGAAATGAAAGTAGCGTTCATGCGTACGTACGGCTTACCATCTCCATGAACGGTGCATTTCATTTCTTACCTCTAAATGTCATGTAATATTATGAATGAATGTATATACTGGATATATATGAGATATATGATATCTATATCATGAATATAATTCTGGATATAACGGATATTTCACCACATGAACAACTCGTAATTATAAGAAGTCTATTTTTGACTCAAGTACCAAAGATCGACAAAACGACCGTTATTAACTTAAATAATTACATAATGTTCATAACATTATAATAAGTGATATAAAAGGGATAATGAACTTGAAAAAGGTTCTTAATAAAGTAGATATTAACTCTAGTTTATTATTCAGGAGGTTAAAGAACGGTCGAATCAAGTCGGACACAAGGTAAGGGAACTTCTTAACCCAATTTCTATTCTTTGGGTTAACCTCCTACTTTCAAATTATGTCATGATATTATTATGTCCTATATTTTATTTGTACATTATTTATGTGTACTTATAGTGAATACACATTATAGATGTACTTTATTTAAAAAAAATGATCTTTTTAAGGGACTTCGTCTCAATCTCCTTTCATTGAGGCATATTTGGTTTTATACACAACTTTCTTTTATACGATGTATAAACCCCTTTGACTTTTACGTTTATTCAAAAGGAATATTTTTTATATGAAGAATTTTACTAAACGACAAAAGGGAATGTCTTTTTTTTCCGTACTTATGCGGCGACAACGACTTCTCCACCGCCGTGACCATTATTTGAATTTCGGCTTCCTCTACAAGACATCACTTTTTTTTAATGAAAAATAAATACAAAGTTTTAACTTTCTTTTATTTTGGTATTGAAAATAGTTTTGAAAGCATTTTTATTATATCAATGTGTTGTATTTATATCTTGTGATTGAAATGTGGAAATGTTATGTTTCTTTTATGCATGTTTTATACGATTATTTTATGGTTTATGATATGTTTAAACCTATTCAAATGAGGAATTCATTGGACTTAATAAGTGACGGATGGAGCCCGCTATAGCTCCTCAATGCATCGGCAGGTCTCATGAGACAAACTAGTGTCTTGGCACGAGGCCTTGACAAAATTTTATTTGTGGTCTTGGCACGAGGCCTTGGCTACGTGGTTATGATAGTCTAGCATTATGCATTCCATCATTATGAAAGTGGTTATTGATATTTCATGTGATTATTCGACCAGTAGAATATCCATGTGAAGAAGTAAATGGCATTATCTCATTTTACTTTTTCCATATTATGTTGAAGTTCAAGTTTAAAAGGCTTTTGTTTTAGTTATACATTGCCTTAAATGTTAATGTTTATTTATGAAAGCTTCCGCATTATTGTTATCCTTACTGAGCATCTGAGATCACCCCTTTCAATATTTTAATATTTTCCAGGATGTGAAGAAGTATTTTATGAGTGTCCTACAGGGATAGTCAGAAGAGGATATGAGTGTGGACTATGGAGACTTTGTTATTGTAGTTTTTCACTTTATGATGTAATGTAACATTTATGAATGTATCTAGTGTTTCCAAGGCTACTAAACTAATCGGTCTTTCGAGACTTGATCTTTTGTGATCATGCCAATGTTACGAAGTAACGCACCGGCTCTGGGTAGCTGGGGTCGGGGCGTTACAGTTGGTATCAGAGGCAGTTTAGTACTAACCTTGGAAGCTAGATTTAGATAAACTCTGATTAGAGCACATATCCTAAAGATATACTTTGAGGGTTAGTATAGAAGAACTTCCTAGAATTTTGGTATTGTAGAGATGTTGTGAGTTTTCCGAGCAATACATCCCTGTCTGGATACGAGCAGGTAGAGGCGGCTCTGGCACAGATGTACCTAGGGGTAAAACCCGAAAACACTACTTTGAGCTAGACTCGAACGGGAACTGGTGCACGACAACGGGCCTTGCTGCACTCTTGGTTACGACACTCCCGGGGGATTTTCTTAGGATGATTCTCATTTTCTTTACAAACCATTATATAGGGTTTATGAGTATATACTTCCTCAAAGAAAACATTCTTATGATTATGGATTATATCCATAAACCTTTCAATTTACATTAAGTATTTTAAAAGTTTGGAATTATTCATTGTAATTCATAAACTAACCTAGTTTATGCCATTGTATAGAAATGGCGCCCAGTAGAAGGAATGTGAACTCCAGCAATACGTATGATCCAAAGAGTAAGAAGGATCGTATCTTTCACGGTATTAAGCCAACATTTCGAAGGGAAATAGTCTCCCATGTGTTCTCAACATATGAAGAAATAGTATCATGTGTTAATAAGATAAGTAAAGAATTCTCTGAGTCCTATGGCTTTGAAGCGAAGCAAGAGACGAAAGGGATGGAAGAGAGAATGATGGATAAAGGGATGAGGGGAAAGAAGAATTTTCCAATATGTGGTAATTGTGGGAAGAAACATCATGGAACTTTCCTAAAGGGAATGGGAGTTTGTTATAAGTGTAGAGAAAAAGGACACAAAGTGCGTGACTGCAAGGGTAAGAAAAAGGTTTCAAATGTACAATGCTTCATCTGTAAGGAGTGGGGACACTACGCAAACCAATGTCCAAATCATCAGAGTATACCCCAAATGATGTTGTTGGATAATAATCAAGTTATGATACTACCACAGATGAGGAGGAATGACTAGTGTTCTCATGTTGTTATTAAATAATTTTGTCATTTGAGTGTTGTATCAATGATGTACTGGTTATAATAATTATGGAGTATATAAGGATTGTACTGCAGTACTATTTCATCAAGGACTTGAGATTGTGTGGAACCAAGAAAAGTGACTCCACGGTAGGTTAAATTTTTGGAAAATATATGGTTGAGAGAAAGATAGACCATAATATGGTTCTGATATT
The DNA here is from genome assembly GCA_963277665.1 of Viscum album. NCBI lineage: Eukaryota > Viridiplantae > Streptophyta > Magnoliopsida > Santalales > Viscaceae > Viscum > Viscum album. Next base: position 164,098,617 of record OY728153.1, read on the forward strand.
GAGATTGTGATTTTGGAATAAGACGTGATTGATTTGGATAAATTATATTGGATATACTTAACTTCCTTGAAACTGATTAATGTTTTGTATACATTTTTTGATAGAAGGAGTATATCTAGTATTCTATAAGGAATAAGGGATCATGGTAATTCAGTATGTTTAAAAATAATACATGATAAAGGTGTTCACATGTTGTTATGTGGGAAAAAGGATCTTCATTATGTTTACCTTCCTTATAAAATTTGGACTGTGAGTTGGACAGAAGTATTTTGGATAACTATAAAGGTTGGAATGGATTAAGTTGATCTTTGGATAGTATTGTTTAAGGTTAAATCATTTTTGAATATTATTTTTGGAATATTATAATACTATAGTTTTAGGAAAAGGACAACCCGCAGGGTGGGGCATAACCCGTCGCGTCGGACAAAGATGCAGGAATCGAACCCACAATCATATTGCGATAGGCCTTTATTTCCTACCACTAGCCTACAGGAAGTCCCTGGTTATTACAAAATAATTTTACTAATCTAAATGGTATGTGTTAACATTTGGAACCTTATACAATTAGGATAAGTATAATATTTTTGAGTTCTATTATCTTTTTGAGTGAAAGATGAGTTGAAGGTTGAAACTCTAATTGTCAACCATAAATATATTTATACCTATCTCTTATTCAATGGATAAATTAATTCTTAAACTTTATTAAAGGGATATTAAAACAAAAAAATGTGTTATCCTAATACCTTATGTCTTGTTGAACTGATGATATTTTAAATCAACATAGATTGAATGCTTTGAGGCCCTCAATCTGACAGTTGGTTGTAATTGATGACCTAAATCACTCCCTACAAATATTTACGTTTTTCCACCAATTATATGTCTCTAATTGCCACCAATGTTCTCCTAATCGAGATCATATTTGGGTGGTGACTTTTTCATTTCCCTTTCCCTCTTATTAAGGCTAAATTTTATTAATCTTATTTCCGATGTGGGTTTTCCACAAAGGTATTTTCTCTTTTCAACCCTTTTATTTTCAAAGAAAAATTTCAAATTGCGAGGACGCAATTTATTGAAGGAGGAGAGAATGTAACACCCCGAGCTTCCACGATACGCTTCTCATTCAATAATGCAATAGCTTGCATTATACACAACTTCGAGTTCTAAAACACTACGACTAATCAAATTAGCTGTTATGAATAGTAATAACCACTTTTTAAAATTATAGAAATTTTATATTTCAAAATGGACTTCATTTTTGTATTCGTAATATCGAAATTATCCAAAGTTGAATTTTTTGTAATTTTCTGAGAACTTCTAATTTTTTATGAATAGTGAAAAATACTTAAAAACAACTTTTTTAATCAAAATAATTTATAGTGATAAATTATATTGTTTAGTGGTTTTAAAGTATAATTAGAATATATTTTTACCATTTTATCCAATGGTGGTCATTTGAATTAATTTAACATTGAAATTGGACATAAACAATTGTCAATCTTTTGATATAAATTGTTTCTTAAAAACACGCTATTTGTTGTAACAGCGGGAATTAATTATAAAATTAATTAATGCAACTTATATGTTTGGAATTTTGTAAAATAGACATCATTTTTAAATTCGGAATATCAATTATAGCTTAGGGTGAAATTTTGGCATTGTTCTGAAAAACTTCAATTTTTGATGAATAGTGAAACCACTAAGTGGTTGTTAAAAACTGATTTTTCGTTAAAATGAAATATTACCACTTCTGTGATTTGATTTTCAAAAATCCGACATACATGGGTGTCATTAAGAAGTAAAATGTGGTTCGATGAGATTAAAATAAATTTTTGGTGAATAGTAACTTTTAAGTTCTTAATCGCGATTAGAGGTAATTAGTGTAGTTTAAGGTACAAATAATGTTTTAATAATATGAGATGAGCATGACACTTGTCCTACTCCTATTGGATGAGTCATGGCCGACCAAGAAAACCCATGGGTCAACTAGGGGACCCCATGGATCCACTTTAGTTGGAAAATGACATTAATATATATTTATTTAATGTTAAAATTAAATTGACACAAACATAAGTTGTTTTACTAAAACAATTTTTAAGTGGGGTTACACAAATCCAAATTTTGATTATAAATATTAATGAGAAATATAAAAAGATTTCCTACATCATAGTATTTTTTTTATAATTTTTAGACATTAAATAAATTAAATTATTTATGACATAATGATGATGCAGCGATGACCTCATTATTTAACGATTTAAATAAAATGGGAAGATAATGCAAAATCCAAGGCTTACACTTGTCCAAAAACTATTGGATGAGGGGATTTCGAACCCTTATCACCTTACCCTCGAATTATATAAGTGTGGGACCTCTAAAATCTGAAACTCATTTTATAATAAAGTGACTTTTCTTTACTTTCCAAGAGTGCCCCTCCTCTCCACTTATAAAAGGCCCCCACCTCTCCCACCTCATTTACACTTTCAAGCCATTTGGCTCGGCCAACCTCTGCCCAAATACTCTCCCAACTTCCCCCTCTTACTCCTAGAATCCTCACTTTGGGCAGAACGCTTCCCAAGGAAGCCTTTGGCTCAAATCAAAAAGAGTTACCCGATTTTGAGGTAATGTCTTCTCTAATGTTGTTTTGTTTTATTTTTCTTCTCCAACCCTCTAAAATCTTTTTATTCACTTATTTTGTAACAACACCAGTATCCTCAATATACTAGGATGTTTTTATAAGAAGGATTCGAGCTACACTTACACACACCTACATCTAATGGTTAAAGAACATACGGTTTCTGTGGATGGCGAATTTCTGCCTCACGAAACGATGATTGTTCAACACTCATATAACACCTTCAAAGGTGGACATTAAGATGTAACTATTTTTATATATGATATATAATATGTTTACGTTTTACTTATGATTCTGTATTTCTCATTTATGGCATACTTTATGATTTCCATTATGGGTAAAACGCGATAATTTCATTTTAGGAAGTGCGGACTACCGCCCCCTCAAAGTGATTTGAATCGTTAATACCATATGTGGGATGTATAAAGGATGGAGTAAATGGTATTATACACTATATTATACTGGAATTATATTATACATTTATATCATTATGATTTCATTCCATTAAATATGAAATAGAAATGAAAGTAGCGTTCATGCGTACGTACGGCTTACCGTCTCCATGAACGGTGCATTTCATTTCTTACCTCTAAATGTCATGTAATATTATGAATGAATGTATATACGGGATATATATGAGATATATGATATCTATATCATGAATATAATTCTGGATATAACGGATATCTCACCACATGAACAACTCGTAATTATAAGAAGTCTATTTTTGACTCAAGTACCAAAGATCGACAAAACGACCGTTATTAACTTAAATAATTACATAATGTTCATAACATTGTAATAAGTGATATAAAAGGGATAATGAACTTGAAAAAGGTTCTTAATAAATTAGATATTAACTCTAGTTTATTATTCAGGAGGTTAAAGAACGGTCGAATCAAGTCGGACACAAGGTAAGGGAACTTCTTAACCCAATTTCTATTCTTTGGGTTAATCTCCTACTTTCAAATTATGTCATGATATTATTATGTCCTATATTGTATTTGTACATTATTTATGTGTACTTATAGTGAATACACATTATAGATGTACTTTATTTAAAAAAAATGATCTTTTTAAGGGACTTCGTCTCAATCTTCTTTCATTGAGGCATATTTGGTTTTATACACAACTTTCTTTTATACGATGTATAAACCCCTTTGACTTTTACGTTTATTAAAAAGGAATCTTTTTTATATGAATCATTTTACTAAACGACAAAAGGTAATGTTTTTCTTTCCATACTTATGCGGCGACAACGACTTCTCCACCGCCGTGACCATTATTTGAGTTTCGGCTTCCTCTACAAGCCATCACTTTTTTTTAATGAAAAATAAATACAAAGTTTTAACTTTCTTTTATTTTGGTATTGAAAATAGTTTTGAAATCATTTTTATTATATCAATGTGTTGTATTTATATCTTGTGATTGAAATGTGGAAATGTTATGTTTCTTTTATGCATGTTTTATACGATTATGTTATGGTTTATGATATGTTTAAACCTATTCAAATGAGGAATGCATTGGACTTAATAAGTGACGGATGGAGCCCGCTATAGCTCCTCGATGCATCGGTAGGTCTCATGAGACAAACTAGTGTCTTGGCACGAGGCCTTGACAAAATTTTATTTGTGGTCTTGGCACGAGGCCTTGGCTACGTGGTTATGATAGTCTGGAATTATGCATTCCATCATTATGAAAGTGGTTATTGATATTGCATGTGATTTTTCGACCAGTAGAATATCCATGTGAAGAAGTAAATGGCATTATCTCATTTTACTTTTGCCATATTATGTTGAAGTTCAAGTTTAAAAGGATTTTGTTTTAGTTATACATTGCCTTAAATGTTAATGTTTATTTATGAAAGCTTCCGCATTATTGTTATCCTTACTGAGCATCTGAGCTCACCCCTTTCAATGTTTTAATATTTTCCAGGATGTGAAGAAGTATTTTATGAATGACCTGCAGGGATAGTCAGAAGAGGATATGAGTGTGGACTATGGAGACTTTGTTATTGTAGTTTTTCACTTTATGATGTAATGTAACATTTATGAATGTATCTAGTGTTTTCAAGGCTACTAAACTAATCGGTCTTTCGAGACTTGATCTTTTGTGATCATGCCGATGTTACGAAGTAACGCACCGGCTCTGGGTAGCTGGGGTCGGGGCGTTACATTCCTAGACATATGTGTCTTGAATCATTTATATATGTGCTCCAGTTATTATTTACTTTTATTTTTCCACTGCTTACTTTTTTCATGGTATTTTTCTTCTGCTGTTGTTTATTTTTTGTTATTCCACTGTGCATACTCTGCCATTGAGGGAATAGTTTTACCACTATCAAATCCAAGGCCATTTCTACTAGTCAGCAACCTCTGGTGTTGGAGGAAATGCAATTTAGGACATGTGACTAATTGGGTACAGGGCACCTTTGGGTGGCACCCGGAACCAGGATGTTACAAAGTGGTATCAGAGGGAGGTTCTTTTCTACTTTATCTTACTTTTTGGAGCCTATAGATAGGGATAGGAAGGAATAGGTAGTTGGTAATAAGTTGTGTCTGGGAGTATCTAACCTGTGTACAGGGGAATTCCAATTTACCTCGATTATTGCAATTTTATGGTTTTTCAATTGTTACAGTTTATTTGATTTCACTATTGGGTGATTCACATGATTTGTAATGTTATGATTTATATCATTGAGGTTCTATTTCCATTTCAACTTGATGAGATGGGGGTATTCCATCTCATGAATCATATAGGCACTTGCTATAGATCACATTTCATGCATTTGGTCATGCCATTTAGGATTTATTACTGATTTTATGTTGTTGTGATAGATTTTTTGCTAGATATGCATGTTGTTGTGATAGATTTCATGATAGAATACCTACAATTTTTTAGGGTATTGAAAATTTTAAAGTTTCTTTTGAATAGGCACCAAACCTTGGTCCCTGGGGTGTTATGGGCCATCATGGATCAGAATTGTGTGGATCATGTGATTTATTGCACTGTTATACTTTGTGATATACATGAATATGATGCCAATATTTGATTTGTGGAGAGTATGGGCTCCCACGGATCGGAATTTGGCACTTTAATGCTTGTTTCGGTGTTTTTATGGGGTTCTGGAGTAGTTTATGAGGATTACTGTCTGGAAAAACCCATAATACATTATGTGTGATGATTAACACATGCCATGTATCCTTCTATTTGGGAAGAAAATGTTTTTTTAAGTACACACCGTGTAATTTTTATACACGTTTTGTAGATAATGACTGTGTGACTAACTGTGTGAGCAGAGGCATGGGAATGGGTAACCTTTGTAGGAAACATCGTGTATCTATTTTCTGTGTGACAAACCGTGTGGGAAGAGACGTGGGTTGGAAAATAGTTTCATAACCATTCCATGTACTAGGCATACATGTCATGTTTTGGTGATCTGTGTATCTAGCCATGTGACCAATGACACGGGTCGATGAAATCCTTCTAGTACACACCATGTCTGGTATATACATGATGTGTGGTTTTTTTCTAATAGAATCGTGTAGTTCTATCCATGTATAAGTACTTGGTAAAGAGGTAAAATTCAATTAAACATCATGTATCAAGGATAACACACCATGTGTATGGGGTGTTACATGACTAGGGTTGGAAGAAGTGCATGCCTATGTAAAGGCTTAAGGTAATATACTGTGTAGAGTGAATACACGCCGTGTAACCCTATTTTGAATAACTTGAATGATTTTCATTCTCTATTCCATTTTTCAATTCTAAGTTGTTTTTTATTTAATCTTGTGCTGAGGTGTGCGCTTGACCTTGAAGAGTCATGCCACCGTGACGTCCTATGGTTGTACGCCAGGTTCGGGGTGATGATCAGACACCGAAAATGATAGACCAAGGACTACCAACAGATCATACCATCACGCCCTTTATGGCACCAAATATCATTCTGAATACATGTGTCGATGCACAATTCAGAGAAGTCTTTTGGAGGATGATGCAGACATTCTTGGGAGCACCGCATCCTATCCCGTCTATGGCAGAGTTGACATGGGTTTTTCAGCAGCAGCATCCTCCCACCTTCTTGGAGAATGGAGGACCTCAGGCTACAGATCCATGGATGGAATCCATTTTGTCTATCTTCGAGCATCTTGAGATGCCTCTAGAGAGGAGGGTGAAGTTATCTACGTACATGCTATGTGATTCCTCCAAAATATGGTGGTATGTGATATCACAGGTGGGATGCTAATGAGTTATAGCTTGGGATGAGTTTTATTATACCTTCTTTTAATAATTTTACCTGGAGACCTTGAGGGTCGACCGATCCTAAGAGTTCATGATTTTGGAGCAGGTTATACTCTCATTCATGGATTATTCTTCTCGCTTCACATAGATGTAGTGTTTCAAACCCATTCTAGGTGGTGATGAGTTATTTCTGGTAAGGAAGTTTGAGGATGGTCTCAAGTATGACATATGATCCTAGGTGAACATATTCAGGTTTAATCCCATATCTTCTATAGTCAACCAGGAGATGATCACCAAGTGCAAACTGAGGGATTCTGGAGTTGTGGGCTAGGTTGTTTCAACATCCGAAGTTGGTACCCTTTCAATAGAGAGTAGGAAGCGCCACAGAGAGTATACACCTAGAGATCTGAGTAGGTGGGATTTTCCTTCAGGTAGTTAGGTGGTGTGCTACCAGTGCAGGAAGGGTAGACATAAGAAACCTTAGTTCCCGAGAGACCCATTTGAGTGCCAATATTACGGAAAGATGGGACATCTTTAGCATTTCTACAATGTCTGCCTTCCAGCAGCTAGTGAAGGAGAATCAGTTTCAACTCCTTGTACTAGAGTAGGACCACTAGTCCCACATCAGATTGGGGGATGGAATTTTTCAGGCTTTTTAGGCTAAGGTGGTGGTCATGGTTGTAGTGGTCAGGCACAAGTTTTTTGATAGTCATAGGGTGGATCAGCTTAGGGATCTCAAATAGCTTCACAGGACCACAGCACAGGTTGGGATTTTGCACTAGAGTAGATCCAGAAGGAGCAGGATTCTAGACCCTCTATGGTTAGAGGAACGATTTTGGTTACCTTGGTTTTATCTTATGCTCTTTTCAATATAGGGGATTCTTATATATTTATATATATTCCTATTGTGGATATCCTTGGGATCTGTAACTTTATTTCTGCTGATATCATGACAATGGAAACTCTATTGGGGACTAGAACGGCTAATGTATGTTAGTACAAGGAGTGCCCTCTTGAGGTTGGTGGGTGTCGCTTCTTATGGGACCTTTATGTCTTAGAGATGACGGGATATAAATTCATTCTCAGAATGGACTAGTTAGTTCTCTTCTAGGATATTATTGATTTTTATCATCATAGGGTGACTTTCATGTCACCATAGGGCGGATTGTTTCTTCATAAGGGTGAATGGGAAGTCCAGGAGAGCAAAGTTGGACCTAAGAATCATGGGTTGAGAGGTATTATATCCTAGACTTCTAATCTGTATCTAGATGACCAGGGGACTTCACAAATGGACTTTCCTCCAGTGTTTGATCATTTCAGTGATGTCTTTCCAGATGACATTTTAGGTTTACCTCAAGATCGATAGGTAGACTTTTCTATTGAATTTGTGCTAGGGGTAGCACCGATGTTCATTCCTCCTTATAGGATGGCTACACCAGAGTTACAGGAGCTCAAGAAGTAGTTAGAGTAGTTACAAGAAAAGGGTTTCATTTGACCCAGTACTTCTCCTTGGGGTTTGCCTATGATTTTCATGAAGAAGGTGGATGGTACCCTCATAATTTGTGTGGATTATCAAAAGCTTAACCATTAGACAGTCAAGAACTGATATCCCTTGCTAAGGATTTATGATCTCTTAGATCATATTCGAGGAGCCCACATGTTCTCAAAGATTGACTTGAGATACGGTTATCATCATTTGCGCATTAGACCATTAGATATACCTCTTATAGCCTTTCAAAGCAGGTATGGTCTATACAAGCATGTGGTTATGTTGTTCGGTCTCATGAACGCGCCTGCAGTTTTTATGGCATTGATGAACTGATTGTTTAATCCATACATAGACTTTTTTGTGGTGGTTTTCATCTAAGATATCTTGGTGTACTCTCACACTCTATATGACCATTCCATCAATCTTGAGATCATTTTGAGTGCACTAAGAGAGCATCATTTATATGATAGGGTCACAAAATTCCACTTTTGGATGGACCAAATTCACTTCTTGGGTCATGTCATCTCAGAGACAGGAGTATCAGTAGACCCAAATAAAGTAAGAGAAGTAGTCTCCTGAGAGAATCTAAAGAACGTCTTTGAGGTACGAGGTTTTCTAGGGATGATTTGTTACTAGAGAATTTGTATTAAGGACTTTTCACACTTAGCAATTCCACTAAAGGGACTGACTAAGAAGGGTGTGAAGTAATCATGGTCATATTCTTGTGAGTCAGCCTTTTAGGAGCTAAAGGGAAGGTTGACTTCAGCACCGATACTAGGTTTTTCAGAGCCAGGAAAGAGTTACACTGTTTATTGTGATGCATCGGGTATCGGTCAGGGAGTAGTGCTTATGCATGGGGAAGGATTCATTTCATATGGGCCTCAACAATTGAGGCCACATGAGATAAATTACCCAATGCACAATCTCGAGTGGGCTATAGTTTTTCATGCCTTGCGATGTTGGAGACATTACTTTCTAGGAGAGAATTTTGGGGTGTACACTGACCACAAAAGTCTCAAGTATATATTTACTAAGAGTGACCTAATTTTGAGGCAACAAAGGTGGGTTGAGTACCTTCAGTACTTTGACTTTGAGCTTGCCTACATTCCTAGTAAAGGAAATGCAATGGTTGATGCGTTGAGAATGAGGACTCAAATATCGGTAGTTTAGGAAGCCGACAGTGAGTGGCAGCTCATGGATCTGTTCTTTGAAATTCATTTGGATGTTCACGACAGATAGGGGAAGACGTTTCTTTATTCTGTAGCAGTTACCTCTACCCTACTTGATCGATTGAAAATGAGGCAGCTGTTAGATTCTGAATTTCTGGTCCTACAGGAGGGTGTTTCATGAGCGGACCCTACTCCTGGGTGGACCGTAGGCATGGATGAGGTCTTGCACTTTCATAGACATGTATGGGTGTCAGTAGACATACGTGAGGAGATGATAAGAGACTTTCATACTTCATCTTGGGCAGTTCATCCTAGTGTCACCAAGATGTATCGAGATTTGAATTGTCAGTATTGGTGGCCAGATATGAAGAGGGATGTAGTTGGTTTTGTTATGAGATGTTTCACCTACCAGTAGGTGAAGGAGGATCACCAGCGACCAGCCGAGCTTCTACAGTAGTTACCCATTACCGAGTGGAAGTTGAATGATGTCGCAATAGATCTCATGATAGGTTTACCGAGGTCATCTTGAGGGAATGATGTTTTTTGGGTTATCCTTGACATACTCACAAAGGTTTCACACTTTTTACCGATCAAAGTGACCTTCAGTTTTGATGAGCTTGGAAGGTTGTACATTCGAGAGATTGTACATTTTCATGGGGTCCACACTCTATCATTTTAGACAGGTATTTCCTCTTTAATTCATGTTTCTAGAAAGGGCTACATAAGGATTTGGGTATACAAGTAATTCTGGGTACAGTTTACCATCCCCAGATAGATGGCCAGTCAGATTGCACGATTCAGGTGTTGTAGGACATGCTTCGAGCTTACGTACTAGATTTTGGAGGTTCTTGGGATAATCACATACCTATGGTGGGGTTTTCCTATAATAATAGTTTTTAGGAAACTATTCATATGGAACTTTATGATGCTTTGTACGGTAGGCCATGCCAATCACCCCTATGTTTTCTGGAGGTAATAGAGGAAGCTATACTAGGACCTCATCTTGTCCGGGAGACTACAGAGCAGGTGGAGTTGATTCAGAAAATGATAAATACTATACATTCATGGAAGAAGTATTATTCTTATCGACGGAGATGACCTATGGAGTTCGAGGTTAGAGATCAAGTTTTCTTATGTGTCACCCATAGGTTGGGACACATGAGTATTAAGAGATAGGGAAAGCTTTCACCGATATATGTTGGGTCGTTTGAGGTTTTGGAGAGATTCGGGCCAGTTTCCTATCAATTGTAGTTACCTCAGAGGTATCAGGCTATACACGACATCTTCCATGTTTCCCAGCTATGGCATTACTTCTCAGACCTGTCTCATGTTTTTCAACCCGAGTAGGTTGAGTTGGAGGTGGATGCATTGTTCGAGGAGAATCCTATCTGGATTGTTGATCATAGTGTGAAGGTTCTATGTGGCTGGTATGTTCCTCTGGTATGGGTGTTTTGGCAGCACAGTCGAGTGCAAGACGAGACTTGGGAGAGGGAGACCGATGTGCGATTACAGTGGCCAGAGTTGTTCGAGGATTCTTCTTCACCACCTTTTTTGGAAAATTTGGGGTTGAATTTATTTAAGGGGAGAAGTTTATAAGAACCCAAATCTTCATTTTAGGTATGGATCTTGATTTCGGGTGTTTTTGAGAAATAGGGGAGATTTTGGAAATTTTATAAGTACATGCTATGTACTTAGGATTACACGTCGTGTACCCAGTTACTGAGTACAGCCATGTCTTGGTAATGTAACGACCAAGACATGGCCATGTGGGGTGACATGGCAGACCACTGATGTCGGGGGACGGTTAAATCAAATACAAAGCATGTTTATTAACAGTACACGTCATGTACTTTTTTTTTAATTGTATTGGGGTCACGTCTAATCCCCAGATTCATCTTCTTTTGTCCTTATTTCTTCCAGGAGAGACTCAGAGTGACTAATATTCTCTAAGCCATGGTTTCTCTATCCAAGGTCCAATTCAAACTCTAGTGGGTTTGTTCGAATCCCAATAGTGATTCCTTTCTTCTTATTGAATCTCACTTCTTTATTTCTTCTCTCTCTCAAGTTATCCAAGGTTGAACGTTTTTGACCTTTTTGTAGATCTATGAAATTATAGGCTGATTCAAGGGCTAACATTCGAGAGTGTTCTTCATGCGACATCAAGGTAGGTGGTTTGTTTCCTTTCATTGGTTGAATTTGATTTTTATATGCCAATGTGCTGATTACCCATTTTTCTGGTATTTCAGGTTAAGGGAATTAAACCATTTTTATCTTCCTTAGATTGATTATTGGATTAAGGTTTTTTTGTTGTTTTATTATTTTAAATTTCATGTTAAAGGAACACTTCATGGGTGTCTTCACTTATTTGAATGTTTAGGGCCGTTTGGTTTAGGTTGCCTATGAGGCAGACCTTGTTTCCTTGCCTTGCTTAATAGGATAGAACTGATTTCCATTTTTATCCTTGTTAAATGCTCGTGATATTCATTGGAATTGTTTAGCCATGTGTTAGTTGAGATTAATTTGGGCGGCTTGATATCATTTATGTATGACTGAATTGCACAGGGCTGTGACAACCTAGTGTAGTTAGACCATAGGGGGAATTGATGTTGAGTGCTTCCTCAGAGTGTCTGTTATATTTCAAACTACGAGACCACAGGGGGGATTGATGGTGAGTGCTCTCTCATAGTGTCTATAGTTTACATTATGAGACCATAGGGGGAACTAACATTGAATGCTTCCCCATAGAGTTTATAGTTGTTGTGGAAAGACCATATCTATAATTGATAGTGAGTGATTCCTCAGAGTGTCTTTTCCTTTTTATTGCAGTACTTGGCTAGAGGGGTTAGACTATGTGAGCTACCTATAGGGTTAACATAAATATTGAATGGTTTTGATATGTCTTCCAATCCAAAGCACAAGATTGGATTCGGTCCTGTTAGGTAGTATTCTGAGATAACTCTTGTGATACTTACTTGATTAAATGATGAACATTATATGCTAATGAATGTAAATGGAAACTATAGGACTATTTACTTTTGTGTACTCCTAGTTATTTGTTGCATTTCCATTATTACCTATTATATATACTCACTGACAGTTAGGAAAAGATCTTATGGTGGTTGCCTTCTGGGATTAGTCTCACACCCTATTTGGGTCATGCTTTTGGACCCAAATAGATTATATGGTTGTAGTTATAGATAAGGAAAAGCACCCTTTATCATTAGGTACTTGATTTTTGTTGAGCTGGAGAGCATGGGACCAAGCTGAGGCTTGCGATGCTGCTGGAGTTTACTTGTTTTTCTTTTTCACTTAGTTTAGTACTGTATTTCCATAATTGTGACTTGTTTGGAAGTTTTCCTAGACATATGTGACAAGAATCATTTATATATGTTCTCATGTTTTTATTTACTTTCAGTATTCTACTGCTTACTTGTTACATTGTATTTTGCTTCTTCTGCTATTTATTGTTTTTTATTTCGTTGTGCATGCTCTCCCAATTAGGGCATAGTTTCCCCACTATCACAACCAAGGCCCTCGCTGATAGTCGACAACCTCTATAATTTGGGGAAATACACTTGAGGCCATGTGACCAACCAGGTACGAGGTACCTTTGGACGACACCTGAAACCAGGACTTTACAACATCAGGTCATGGATAACATAGGGAAGCTAATCTTTCAAATTTAATTTACATTAAACACCATACTAATCCCTTCTATTCAAAATTCTTCATTTCTTTAAACATTTATAACTTTCTCATTATGCACTATTTTAAACCATTCAACAACATATTTCAATTCTTTATACAGTTATAACATCTTTATTGGGAACTTTACCTTAGAATCATAAAAGGATCAAAATGAATTAAAATTCCCACACCCAGCCACAACATTTTTTCCCATTTGTGCCAAACATGATGCATGTCACATATATACCTAAGTTCCTAAAATGATTCCTGTATATAAAACCTCATTCCATTTTATATCATGAGAAAAAAACCATAAAATAATAACATCACATATCATGTGAATCACCCAAGGTGAAATAACATTCAACTGTACCAAAAAATATCAAGAACAATAATCCCACCCTAGGCATTTGGGTTCCCCCCATACATAGGTTAGATACTCTCATGCATTATCTCATTTAAAATTCCTAACATATCTTAATCTCATATGTACCTTCCCAAAATAAAATAAATAATAGAAAAGAACCACTCTAATTCTAGTTTTTCACGCCCTAATCCGAGAGCCACTAAGCCAATTCCCTGAGTCTATGCGCTGCATGACCTCAGGCATGCTTCCCCATATGCCATAGGCTGTCAACTAGCAATGAGGTTATAATAAAACATTTGGGGAGACTATACCCTCTTTATTAGACTAATCCATAGTAGATAGAATAAGAAATAAAGGAAGTAGTATAACTAATAAATATATATCACAAATCCATATCCTAAAACTAGGTACATACCCACAACCAATAGTAAATATTCCATGTCATGTTTTCATGATCCGAACCAATGGGAATCAAGCTAAAACTACCCAAAACCTACCAAAATAGGCAAGGGGTTAGTGATAATCACTGAAAGGCATAACTATTATGTGAGTCTTTTGACTAAGTACCTGTACACACACACACAACCAAATTTATATACAAGTGATGAGTAATAAAATAAAATACAATAACATCTAGAGTAAAAATAATTCATACAATAATATCTAGGGAATACAGAGTATGATAATGTAATTTTAAATGAAAAGTGAAAAAATACATGCCCAGCCAGAATGATGTCCCAACATGAAAAAAATTAGAAAAGATAAATATTGAGAGATCCCCACTACAAAAATCGAATCCCCAACCACCATACATGGTCTAATTCTCTAGGGTATCCCCATGATCCTCTATAATCACCATCAATATATATGTTGTCTGTATAAAACATGAAACATGTGGGAAAATCCCATGTGGGGCTGAGTATATGCATACCCAGTAGGATGCCCTAAAAGCTGAAGGGGGGATAGTAAGAGACATGAAAGAGGTAGAAAACTCAATCCATTGTAAGATGTAAATAAAAACCAACCATAGATATATGTGTGTGTGTGTGTATGTGTGATTATATCAAAAACCCAAATGATAGAGAAAGGGGATCTCCATATCACAAACCATCCTGAAAAAAGAGTTTACCATCGATTCCAAGAGGTTCATCAACGATTTTCATCATCTCATGTGTCTATCTAAAGAATAATCCATTAAATACTACACCTCACCAATATTCCACATAGTTTAGGGGACATAAGATCTAGGTAGAGGACCAATGACTTGATATGATAGGAGGATTCCACTCAATAGATTGATAGAGGACCCAAGACCTAGTCCATCATGGGGGTTCCACTATATGGGTATAGGCCCCATACCCTATCCCAGTATGAGGTTTCCACTCTAATGATAAGTACAGGACCCACACCCTAGTCTGTTAGGGGGTTTTTTCTCTATAGGTAGAGGACTCGTGCCCTATCCCTACAGCAGGGTTCCACTCAGAAGATGAATAGAGGACCCACTCCCTAGTCTGTCAGGGGGGTTCTGCTATATGAATTGATATAAGACTCATACCCTAACCCAACAGAAGGTTTCCACTCAATGGATTGATAGAGGACCCATACCCTGACCCATCAGGAGGGTTCCTCTCTGATGATCCCTCCCAATCACTCTCTTCATCAAACACCGCCTAAAGAAGTTTCATACTCAAAAAAACTCTCATAGTATCCCAAAATATAGTACAAATTACAACATTGAATTCTATGTGGAAAAACACTCAAGATAGGTTACTCATGGACCAAAATATGATTCCAAACAATGGATGTATGAGTTGTAGATGTTTCCTATAAAGGAGGTACACGGTGTGTTAGGGACCCACACGACATGTGGTCCTGCTCTACTGCCTAGCCATTCACTTTCCAGTACATTAATCACTACCCATGTAGGAATATATGGGGTGTAAGAGGACTAAACAGCATGTATCATCCACCTGGGGCTGAGTCGTGTTCTTCTATACATGCTTATGTACTTCGAGTCATGTCTGTGTACACTAGTTGTGTGCCAATCTGTGCCCATGTTTGTATACTCTCATAGTACACACCGAGTCACTAGAACCAAGTCACATAGTGTGTGGGGATCTTACATGGTGTGTGATATTTATAATCTACCTAAATAACTTTCCATGTGTTCTTACTAAATACATGGCATGTAGTTGAGTTTTTATCAGAATCTCATATCTACTTTGTGCATTCAAAATATGCACCCAACACCATGAATCCCACCTTTTTACCACCTGAAATCGATGGAAACCTCATTAGGTCATCATTTTTGGCCCTCGAGTGGCTAGAAATTAGATTCTGATCTATCTCTTGAAGCTCATACGCACCATTATCACTTGTGGTGCTTCCCTCTATGTCACCAGATATCCAAATCCATGGTGGAATAACCCGCATCCAACAAATCATCCCAATCCATCATATAGTTTTTGATCCATTAATCACACATGAATCTTCCTAGAATTTGGGGTCTGATCATACTTGATCCCACCTTGAAATTTTAAATTTTGGTCCCTATAGGCCAATGGTGAAGATCACAAAGAACAATAGGGAAAAATTCACAAGAAACAAAGGTGAAACAATTATTTTCCAAGAGTTATTTCCCAATGAAATAAACTGGGGGTATATGGGGTGAGAAGTCATGGCACAGTGGGGTAAATTGAATAAATAATTAAATATGATATATTAATTCATGCAAATGATCAAAACAAACACAGATCAAAGAAGTAGATTTGATAATAATCAATATTTTAATCATAAGGGACAGAATCCAAAAATAACAAGTCATACCTCAATATTTGATTGATCAGGGGTGAATAACATGCTCACCAATAAAGGATAATAAGTTATTGTGTTCTTTGCACCTAAAATCACCTAGATCCATCGTCTGATCGCAATCCACCAATTAATAACATGTAATTACCTTTTAAATAACCCCATGGTTATGAGGATAACCTCAAAAAATTTCTATAATAGAATATTTATAGAGGTAATTAGGTTTTGGGTCATTTAATGAATTAATTAAATTATTTATTAATTAATCATTGAATGCACCCACCAATGACAGCTTTATTCGAACTTCCCTTGAAGAATAACTTTATGTCATTCCTAGGGTAAATTCGACACTTTGGATTCAAACATGGTCTTAGAGTTTTTATCTAAGACTCCATTTTAGAGTTATCCCATTTTTCTTGAAAAAAAATCACGCCTAATATAATATATTTTAAATATTTTTTATAAAATTACTTCTAGGAACATTGGGCCTTGGAATTTCATTCCATCTCAATTCTTGGATCTATAAATATTCCTTGATATTTTTAAAAGTATTAAAATGAGAAAATAGGATCTCTACATTATTCCCTTCTTCAATATTTTAATCCTTAAAAATCAAAAACTAAATAAAAAGATGGGGATACTTAGCCTACATCTGGTTCTTCCACTCTCAGGAGCTCTCCTTCTTTCTCATATGCTGACACATCACACGAACCAAGGGAATATCACATCCACATAAGATTCTCTCATGCCAATCATCGATTTACACTAGGTTCTCTGCAAAAATGGTACCATCCTCGATGTCCATCTCACCCCGGTCAATAACATGCTGAGGATCATGGACGTATCTCCTCTACTATGACACAAATAAGACTTCATGAACCCACTACAACTGTGGTGGTAGTTCAAGATAATAATAAACCTATCAAATTCTATGAAATATCTAGAATGTTCTGATGAACCTTGGGGATAGCTTTCCTCCTTGGATGATTCTTCACAATCCTCGATGTGGAGGAACTCTCAATAAAACATGGTATCCCTGTTCAAACTACAAGGGCCTATGATGTCGATCTATATAATATTTCTACCTTCTCTAAGTTGTCCTAATCCATTCATAGATCACTTGGACCTTCTCCATCATCACCTACACCATCTCTAGCATGACAAGAGATGTCTTATTGATCTCATTCCAAAATAAGGGTGACTTGTAGGGTCTCTCATATAGGGCCTCAAAAGGTTCCATGTTAATAGTAGAGTGGTATCTATTATTATAAGAAAACTCCACTAAGGGTAAGTGATCCTCCCATCTCTAGCCAAATTCTAACACATAATCCATTAGTATATCCCCCAACGCCCAGATAGTATGCTTGGTCTTCCAATCCATCTTGGGGTAAAAGGTTGTACTCATCCTCATATGGGTCATGAATGCCTCCTACAGGACCATCTAAAATTTTGATGTGAACTGCACATCATGGTTGGAGACAACCGTCACAAGAACCCCAGGAATCTAGATGACCTCTGGTATATATATTTGCCCCAAACTCTCCACTGAACTTTACTCCCTAATAGTAAGGAAGTGTTCCAACTTTTTAAGTTAGTCAAATATCACCCAGATGGAATCATGGAGTCTATATATGTTCATAAGCCCTATCAAAAAAATTCCATGTATATTCCACCCCATTTCTACTCCAAGATCTCAAGAGACTATAATAAATGTTCCAGAACCTGTTGCTCATCCTTTACCAACTGACACATGAGACACTAAGAGATGAACTCAGCCTTAATTCACCTCATGTCAGCCCACAAAAACTATCATTGAATGTATCTTTACATATTCTCTACACTAGGATGTATACACAAGGGATATGTCAGAATCTCTCTCATCATCTCCTCTCACATCATGAGTGGGACCATCGTATGTCCTTGGAAAATGATGATGTGATTCTCTCCTTCAAAAAATACATCTGTTGAATCTTACGAAGATATCTGGTTACATAAGACCTCACAGTCGATGTATCCCAACTGGGCCTCTCTCAAAAACTAGAGAAGTGTATGAGTCAAAACCATGTACTAAATAAAAGTTTCACTCTACTCTTCTACTGGGGTCAGCTACAATAAATCTAACTTCTTAGACACCTCCTACACCAAATGAGCCTGGGACTTCCTACTAAGGGAATATTCCACCACATTTCCCTTCTGATGAGTATAGAATATCTCAAATTCATGTTCATGTAGGAACTATAATTAGTTCCTCTATATTAGGTTTATGCCTCTATGTGTTAATACATACCTAAGACTCTGATTTTCTGAGTAGAAAATAAAACACTCTCCCAGAAGATAGTGTATCCTCGTCCTCAAAGAAAAGACTACCACTGCTAACTCTATGTCATGATTCATGTAGTTATACTCGTGGGTCTCAACTAACTTGTCCCATATACAATAACTACCTACCTATGAATTAACACACAACTAATCCCATATCCAAAGGCAACGAAATATACTACATACTCCATGCTTGCCTCTGGTGGTCTCAAAATAGAATCACTCTTCAAGCACATCCTCAACTCCTCGAAGGATCTCTAGAACTAATCATTCTAGGCATATGGATACCCTTTTTGCATTAGAGAGGTCAAAGGGGCTACAATCTTGGATAATTCAACCACAAACTTCATGTAGTACCCTACCAATTCAAGAAAAATCTACACCTATAACATGCTCTTGGGTAGATCACAATAAATCACTACATCAATATTTTCCAGGTCCATAGCTAATACATGCTCAGAAATGACATGCCCCAAAAATTGAACCTTGTGGATATAGAACTAGTACTTTGAAAGCTTACCATAAATATGTTTCTCCCAAAGAAAATATAGGATTATCCCCAAGTGGTATTCATGCCCATCCTCTAATATAGAGTATATGAGTATGTTATCAATAAAGACATTAATAAATAAGTCCAATTAAATCTGGAAGATTCATTTCATCATATCCATAAACAAAGTGGGGAAATTATTCACACTAAAATGAATCACTAGGAACTCATAGTGTCTGTAGCGACATTAGAATCCTAGCTTCAGAATACCATCCTCACAAACTCTCAAATGGTGGTAGCCGGACCTGAGATTGATTTTTGAGAATCATCTTGTGCCTTGAAACTTATAAAATATTTCATCAATCCTCATAAAGGGGTACTTGTTCTTTATCATGTCCTAGTTCAGTCGATGATAATCTATATAAATCCACAAGATCCAATTCTCCTTTTTCACGAAAAACACCAGAGCTTCCCAAGGGGACACTATGGGTTTGTTAAAACCCTTCTCCAAAAGGTCCTCAAAATGAAACCAAAGATCTTAGAGTTTGATAGGGGATATATGATATATTTTATAATATATGAAAGTGGTATTAGGGTGTAATTTAATGCAAAAATATATATCCCACCTCAAAGGTAGCCCCATAACATCTTTGGTAAAGACTTCCATAAAATACTCCATCATTGAAGGGATCTATATTCTTGAAGTTCCATTTTTGCAAAATGATACAATTTTTAACTTATGGGTGATTGATTGTAGCCTCCTACTCATAAGACCATCTCGTTCAACCATGAGATATCTCTCACTCACAAAAGAAAATATTTTCCCGTCAGTCCTATGGAATCTAACTCATCTACGGTGACATTTGATATGGGCTCGGATCATGGAAAACATCCATACCCAAGATGACATCATAAGGTATCATCATGATGACTATAAGGTCCCACAAGAAACTCTCCCCACCAAGTGATAGCTCACACTATTGGTAGGTAAAATATATCGAAGAAGAATTACCTGTAGGAACCTCAATACAAAGTTTTTGGGCCAAAGTATCAATTGGGATCTCTAGTTGTCACACCAAGAGTAAATAGGTGAAGGAATGAATCACACATATGTCTACTAGTACTAAAGAAAGAGTATAATAAATATAGATCATGCCTATAATCACCTCATGATTTTTCAAGTCATAATACTCCATCTCCAATAGCCTCCCATAACCCCAACTACTAGCTCCATGAGCCTAATGTGTCCCACCCGGTGGTGGTGGTGGAAGTAGCTCATAACATAGTCCACTACACACACCTACTCCTCTTAGATATCCACCTACTCCTCTTCCATCTCCACCTCCATATGGGCCACCCTACCCTCACCTGGGAGACCCATGATCATGGAGTTACCTCTATCATGGAGGTTCATCCACTATCATATTTCCCTCCTCAGCATGTAAGATTGAGAAATCATGTTCCATGTAACCTCAGTCATCACATGAATATCACTTCCCCTCTATAAGATTCCCTAGTCCTCTGCACGGTCCATGTTCCATGTGACCATGTGTCTTATTCTGGTCATGATAAGATATCTTATGTTGATATCTTGTAGACTGGTTCCTTTTAGCTGATGTAGATGACTCAGCCCCATGATGCCCGCTGATAACTCCAGCTAAAATGCATCCCACTAATAGAAATTTCTCCATAATTGGTACCTGCTCCAACACTCTGGCATAAGTGGGGATGAATAGGGATACTATAATGGCATGGATGTATCTGCGGAGACCCATATCAAACTTCCAAACCTGGAAGTAGACATCTTGAATCATAATGAGGGAGTATTTCATAAGGTTAGTGAACCTTGAGACATACTCAGAAACTATCATCCCTTTCTATTATAGTTCCAAAAGCTCAAAAATCTAAATTTAGTGCAATAATGAGGGGTAGTACTCCTCCAGAAACAACTACTGGAAGTCGGTCCATGAGAGTGTTGACTCTTCATGCATCTATGTGACCAAACTCCACCAGTACCCAACTGCTATATAGAAAAGACTCACTTCTAGCACAAGCACCTGATTAGTCAGTGTTTGGATGAGATTAAAAATTATAATCACCAAATCAAGCTAATCCTCCACCACGTGAGGATCTAGATCACTACAGAACCTCAGCAACTTCTAGTACTGGAACTCAAGGAGTCTGATAAGACTATATGTATCCTCATCCTACTCTGTTGGTACTATCTACTACTTGATAGGTGGGGGTGCATCTACCTATCTTTCTAGAGGAAATATCTTATTCGATGTCCCCTGAACTGAGTCCTAATCACTCATCATATCATCATCATCATCCTGAATCGATAACTTAGTTATCTATCATAGCATAGGTTCCATAAAAATTTGATCAAGTCGTACCACGATTAGATGAGAATATATATATATGGGAATCTGAATCAAGAAGGATAGTAAAAGACTCAATCCTATATGATACATGTACCATTTTCCCTATAACCAATGTCTCAGTATATCGATTTAACAAGTAGGTGGTTATAGTCTTTTTGTAAGGATACACCAGTTTTCGCACCAATACTAGGTTCCTTGGCCTAAAATCCACACTCAATACACTTTGACACCACTACCATAAGTTCCAACCAAATCCTCATAAGGGGGAAAATCCAAACACCATCACAAGGAATGAACTGCTCTGATACTAATTTTTCATGACCCAACCCAATGGGGCTCGAGCCTCAACTACCCCAAACCCACCTCTATAAACCAGGGGCTAGAGAAAATCACCAAAAGGGATAAATAATATGGGAGGAATTTTCCTAAGTACCTGTATAAACACACGCTACATTATCCATGTAGAAGTGAATAGGAATAAAATAAAGGATAGTAACATCTATTGTAACAATCGTGAATGAAACAATTTATAGGAAATATAAGATTATGATAGTGTAATATAAAATTTAAAGGGGGAAAATAAATGCCCAACTATAAATTTGTACCAAACTATAGAAAAAAAATTGGAACAAATAAATTCTAAAAGATCTCAAATCTAGATCTCCAATTCCTACCCATCATACATGATCTAATGCACCAGGGTATCCCTATGCTCCTCTATAATCACCACTGACTAGTCTATAATATGTATAAGACATAGCACATGCGGGAAAATCTCATATAGGGGTGAGTATATACATACCTAGTATGATGCCTTGAAAACTGAAGGGGGAGCAGTGAGAGACAAAAAATAGGTAGACAGCTCAACCCATATTAAGAGAGGAATGAAAACCAAAAATAGATATATATATATATATATATATATATATATATATACTCATATCATTATCCCAAATAAGAGAGAAAGTGTATCTCTATCCCATAACCCATCCCAGGAAAAGAGTCTGTCGTTAGTTCCAATAGGTCCATCAATGATGCCCAGCATCCCGTGCTTCTGTCCAAATAAGCATCCATTCCAAGCCACACCTTTCCATTGTGCCACACAGTCAAGGGGACAGAAGCTGACAGGAGGGTTCCACCACTAGTGGAAATACCAAATTTAATGTCAAATTAATGATGTTATCTTTTTCTAAACCGATGTTAATAGTATGTGCGAGAAATTTTTTTCATCAGTTTTACTAAAAAATAACACCAAAAATTTTGAAGAGTGGTTTTTGGCGTCATTTTTTAGTAGAACCGATGCCAAAAATATCAAAAGGAATGATATATGGGGTCAATTTTTCAAAAAACTGATGCCATAAATTAAAAAAGGTTTTGGCGTCTGTTTTTAAAAAAATGATTCCATTAATCACAAACTCGGTATCTTTCGACATTAGTTTTTATAAAAAATGATGCCATATATTAAAAAAATTATTTATGGCATCCATTTTCCAGAAAACCAACACCATATATTAAAAACAAATCAACATCAGTTTTCCCAAAAATCGATGCTGAAAAGTTTTTTTAGACTCTTTGGCGTCGATTTTTGTAAAAAAACGACGCCAAAAGTATTTTAAAAATAGTTGGGATCGGGAAACCATCATGTTTTTGGAACTTCAAAATCTAAACTATGGCAACTCATCTCGACTCATGATGACTTCGAAGGTGTATTTGTGATCTCAAATTATGGTTCTTGTTGATTTTCTTCCATTTTCACGATCTATGGTCTGAGTTCTTGATTATCTCCCCTTGTTTTATCATCTACAGATTATTTTTTCTTCCGAAGCCTATTTTCAATGACAATCAACCACGGTTTGATTTTAGTTTTTTTTTCATATTTATTTTTCATTTTTACAATAATTTTTTTTATAGATCTTACAGCGTTTAATTTTCCAAATCATTCCATGGATAAAAGTTTGGATTTGGATCTATTTTCATGTTAAACTCTGAATTTTGTAAGTTTTTTTTATTTTGAAGATAAATTAGTTATCATTTAATTATTTTTTTATTTAATTCAATTATTAGTTTATAGTTCATTATAAATTTTTTGGAACATGGTTAATAGTCATCCCTAAAAGTGATCATCCTATATATAGTGAAATGTCCAAGAGGACAGGGATGTGATTGTTGTTCATGTAGATTTTTGTTATTGTTTATTATGGTTTCACCTTGACTAATGTAAGTATATTCTTCTTTTTACTGATTTATG
The DNA here is from genome assembly GCA_963277665.1 of Viscum album. NCBI lineage: Eukaryota > Viridiplantae > Streptophyta > Magnoliopsida > Santalales > Viscaceae > Viscum > Viscum album. Next base: position 164,122,458 of record OY728153.1, read on the forward strand.
ATATTTATGGTATTTACACTTGGATTAGTATAGGAAGGATGTATAATTACATGTATCTTTATAGGAACATGTAGATTAACATGTACTGCATATGACATTCCATGTAGGTTGCATTACTATACTATTTTAAATTTACTGATATTCCTTGTATGTTTCATTATAATGCCTTTTACACACCATGATAGGATTTTTATAAGAAAACATAATATTATCCTTTTTAGGTATTTGATAAGCATGCTTGTTTTCATAGCATTCTTCTATTATATAATTATCATTCTTGGAATATATTCTGTGCTAGAGTGTTTCCTACTTATATAGTCACTTTCCATACATATTTTTATATTGGTGCTTCTCTATAATATCTACCAATACTTGTTGCAGTGTGCATGATTCCTATAGATTTATTAATGGTTCCCATGTTCTTTACATATTTAGGTGAGTAATTAGTAATCCATAGTTTTACTCCATGAATCTATACTTATAAATCATGTTTTCTTTTATTTATTACTTGTGATCTCATTCCCTGAAATAATTTCCATGCTCTTTTGGGTCAAATAAAATGATGGAATCAATATAATTGAAGTAAATTTATAATTTAGCATCCAATGATAGAAAACCTATAGATTCAATGGTGTATTTTACTAGGAGATGTATATCATATTAATATAAAATTATTTAAAAATGAATTTATGTTTTTATTGGGTTTCCTCAGTTGGTATAAATGTTCTCTTTCTCATTTTTTTTATAATGATAAAAATTTCAGGATATAATAAATAATAATAATAATAAATCAAAGGTGTTTTAAGATATTCCAATTTAGTTATGTATTTAATTTCATATGTCATAATTTTGGGATTATTATGATTGATTTCACTTATAATATGAACATTTACTCTAATTATTATTTCATATTACTAATAATAAGTAATTTTTCGCCTGTTAAAATAATGAAATATTCAATACTTTTGACACATGCAACATCAAAATAATGAAACAACTATGTAAAATGAACTGATAAATTCTAGAATATTTAAATTATAATTAAATTATAATATAAATATAACACATGTATATAATATGAAAATAAAAAAGTTTATTATTTGTAAATGTGTTTCATATCTGATGTTTTCTATCTGATTATAAATAGTTTTTATTAAATGTGTTTTTGTTTACAATTTATCTATAAATATATATTTATTTATTTATTTATATTTAAATGTTTATATTTTTTAATATATTAACCAATTATATTTTGATATGAGGTATTGAATGGATCATAATTGGATACATTTATGAAGAACCACTAGTGAATATGAAAAATGAGTTGATGAATTCTTGGAATTTTCTAAATGACATCTCCAAAACATTGATTTGATTTTATATCCATGTGTAAAGTGTTTTAATATGAGAAAGTTAAACTCCATAGAAATCAATGATCATCTCATTTTTTATGGATTTAGCCTTAATTATACACATTGGATCTGGCATGGTGAAAGAACTGAAAATTCAACATCTAATGTTGATGAAAATATTCATAATGAGGAAAAGGATCATATTGAATAATTAATTCATGATTTATGTGTTGAAACCATCAAAAAAATAGTAACTATTGAAGGATTGTATGGAGATTCTGAGAAACCATTATTCCTATGTTGCAGTAAATATACAGTGTTATCATCAGTTTTGAGATTAGTTAACTTAAAAGAAAAAAATATGTGGAGTGATAAAATTTTCTCCAGCTTACTTGAGAATTTAAAAGAGCTACTTCCAGAAGGCAAAGAGCTTCCAGATTCCAATTATGAGGCAAATAATATATTATGCCCAATGGGATTGGGGTATAAAAAGATATAAGCTTTCCCCAATGATTGTTTATAGTATAGGAAAGAATATGAATATTTATCAAGTTTTCCTACATGTGGGACATCACACTATAAGATAGATGGGAAATTCAACCCAGATTCATTCTCAGGTACTATCATCTAATGTCATGAAAAATCAATTTCATAATTTCTAATGATATCATACAATATTTTTTGTATAAAATTATGATAATTAAACTATGATTCATTCTTAGGTTCCAGAATAAAAAACTCCTACTAAATCCATTTGGTACCATCCAATAATTCCTCATTTGAAGTTTCTATTTTCAAATTCAATTTATCCAAAAAGGTTAAGATGGAATTCAAATGAGCACATCTCTAATGGTAACTTACATCACCCTCCGAAGTAGTTCATTTTTCGAGTTCCAAAGATAAAAACCTAATTTCTACATCAACGCCATATTTTGGAATTCTTGAAGATAGATGGTAAATTTATTGTATTAAATTTTGAGTCACTATTTTTAAGTGCAATTGGGTTAATAGTAATAGTGGTTTGAAACATGGTGAATATGGGTTTAAACAAGATCATTTGAAAAGATTTAATTACAATGAGGAACCATTTATCATGGAGACACATGAAAAACAAGTATTTTATGTCATTGATCCATAGAATGATTAGTGGTCTGTTGTTTTTCAAGGAAAAAGATATCATTTGGGTGATAAGGATGATGCTGATGATGTTATTGATTTACATGAGCCTTATTCATTTATTACGCAATTTCCAGATGATTACAATGAGTATAAGAGAGACATAGTGCATGCAATACATAATGATCATGATACAGGCATGTGGGAAAACACTAAATTAGACTCCTAATTTTTCTGGTAAATATTTATATTTTGTTTCTTTTTCTAAAACTTACAAATACATGCCTCTTTTTTACCTATTTTTTATTTCTTGTTTCTAAATATTAATTTTTCTAATGATATTTAGGAACACACAATTTCATTACACTTGCTAGTAGAAATGTCAGATACAGATAAATAGGAATAGTTACCAAGGTATATCTATTTTTTCATATTATTAAATATTTAGTAATATACTTATTTAATGAAAGAAAATTATTAATTTACAAAAACAAATTAAGGACTACTTATGCATTCTCAGAATAGGAGACTTATCCTATTACTACTAAAAAATCAAGTTCTCAAGTTAGTAAATGTGGTATTAAATATTTACCAAGACTATCACTTTCTTGTGATGATGATAGATTGCATATCTGTTTTGATGATGATAATAATTAAACTGGCCCAAATGCAGTTTAGTTTATCAGTTATATATCGATGCAGAGCCATTACAGGATTAGTATTTTATATCCTCATTGGAAGTTTGTGGATAGGATGGTGAAGCAACAGCTTTGGGTAGCCATGATGGTAAAATATATTAATTTATTTCTTTTATCTCATTTTTTTAATATTAAATATTTTAAATGAAATATTTAATTTATTCAATTACATATGACATTCAATTTTGAGAAAACCAAATAAATTAAGAAAATATGTCTCTCTTTAGTGGTGGTTTGATGGAGATATTTTAAAACAAAACTAAAAAATATATTTTTTTTAGAAAGAGAATTTTTGAAAACTTATGCCTCAAGTATCAGTTTGTAGATGAAGATACATGGAAGTGATTTGTTGATAGTCATCATGAAGAAAAATTTCAGGTATGATAATTATTTTATATTGTAAATTTTATTATATATTTTTTTAATTACTTAGTGGTTTATTTTTATATAATAGGCCTCTAGGATATCTCATCAAGAGATTCAGTTGAGAAATGTATACCCTCATACTTTATCACATGGAGGGTATCCGTCTTTGGAATGGAAAATGATTGAAGAAAAATTTGAAGCATTAAGATCTCGATTTAGTAATGGTTTAGAAGAGGTTCAAAATGGTCCTCCATCTCCTCCCACTCACCATGAAAAATGGAAATGAGCAATAAGAAAGAAAAATGAATAGTATCTTATAGAGGAAGATAAGCAATTAGATGATAAAATTGTAAGTAAATATTACTTATTTGTTATAAATTTATATATTTTAGAAATTCTAAACACTAGTATAACTTTTTTATTTTCATTTCAGGATGAAATTAAAGAGAAATAGACACAGGGATCTTTTATCCCTGAGGGTAGGATAGACATCCTAGTCGCTGCTTTGGGAAAGTCAGAACAACCTGGACATTTTAGAGGATATCAGGAAGGTGTTAGTATTTGGAAGTTGTTTTGTTAGAGTAAGAAATCAAGATACCCAGAAATAGAATCCTTAAAAGCCAATCTGAAAGATATGAAATATTCTTTGGGTTATCAAATTCAATCAGTAGTGTATAAGTCTTTGTAAGAACACTTGGAAAGGCAGTCACAGTCTACGCATCCTTCCCAGGTATATTATTTATTTGTCATCAATTTTTCTATTTTATAAATTATAAACACTAATATAACTTTTTCATTTTTCAGTATTCCCAACCTGCTCACCCGGACTACCCTATCTCATCTACCTACCATGCCCCGTATGAGCAACCTTACCAGGTATATTATTTATTTGTCATCAATTTTTTTATTTTATAAATTATAAACACTAATATAACTTTTTCATTTTTTTAGCCTTCCCAGCCTGCTCAGCTGGACTACCCAGCCCCATCTACCTACTTCGATCCTCCGCCTCCTCACTTGGACCAATAAGTATATTATTTATTTGTCATCAATTTTTTTATTTTATAAACTATAAACACTAATATAATTTTTTTCATTTTTCAACCTTCCCAGCCTTCTCACTCAGACTACCCTACCCCATCTGCTTACATTGATCCTCCACCACCTCACTCAGACCAAAACGTATACTTTGAGTTATTTTCTAGAGATTATCATATAAATATTATTGCTTTAGGAATCATGCATATTTTGGGGTATTTTTTACATCACTATCCTATATATATGGGTCAGGTTAGAGTATCAGTACTTGATATTATAGATCCTAATGCTCTACTATCATTTCCTACTGAAGAGGTCACCAAAGTTGGGGATTGTCTGAGTCATTTTTTACTTTGTCCAACTGTTATTATTTGTATATTTAATACTAGGTATTCAAATTTTATAAATATTAATTACAAATGATTCAAATTTACTTATAATTTTTTCTGACATTTAACTTATACAGGATTATCTGAAAGAAAAATAAGTTATACAAATGAAACAAAATGTTCAGGAACAATTGACTGTAGATACTTTAGATATTTTTTATGGGATACAAAGATTATCTCAGGATTATTATTCATTGAATTATATCTATGAGTTTTGAATGAAGGATGATATATGCAGAAGAGAATATCCATTGAGATTACTCAAAGAAGATATCATGAATCTAGTTGATTTTGAAGAGATCATCCTGAATTTGGTACAATTTTTTTCCATATAAGTAAATTGACATTTCAATTTGTATTTATTTAATAAAAGATGTTTTTAAATTGAATAACTATATTTTCCTTTTAAATTAAGTATCTATACATGCTTCTTCTATAAATTAAAGTATAGTAATTTATGATTTTATAGATCTAGAATTCATTTCCATGGAAGTGAAACATGTGAAGAATCCTGTATATATGTTAGAGATTATCACATACAAAGACTGAGTGTTGGTTTCTACCATTTCTGTATAAGTAAGAACAGAAATATAATTATGAACTAATGATCATTATAATGTCATTAATTGAGAACTATTTTTATTGTAGGGGGCATTGTATGTTAGGCATATTGTGCCCAAGTGAATATACCTTATATTGGTTTTTCTCATTATTAGGGAATTTCCATAAAATATTTTCCACCTTATTAGATAGGTAAGTTTTTTTTGTTTTTTATAAGCTCATTATTTTTAATTATCATTATTTAGACATGTATTATTAGTTCATATATATGAAAATGCAGTTCATGGAAAAAGTTTATCAAGGAATACATGTCGATAAAGAAACCAAATAAAATAAAATATGTGGAAGTACAGGTAATTGGTTTTTATATTAGATTTTATTCTGATTTTTTGTTATATATTGATTTTTATTATTAGTTTAAAGTTTTATAACTATAGTTTCATCATCAAAAAGGACATGTTGAATGTGGTTATTATATTCTACGATTCATGTACAGGATAATCACAACTGGGGAAAATACTTAATTTGATAAGTTTATTTGTATTAATTTTTTTATATTTTATGACATATTATTATATTGTTTTATCTCATATAATTCAATGTTATTGTAGGCATTCAATGATTTCCAGTATTATTCTCAATCTAATATTACCCATATTCAATATTTTTTTGTAAACTATTTGTTAATTTTGATTAGGATTTGAGGTATGTATATTCTAATATTTATGAATAATATTACATATGGGTTCAAAAAACTAACTCTTTTGATATAATAGGTGTTTGAACATACTGATAATAAAATTAATGCTTCAACAATAACCAATAATGAGCATGTTGTAAATTTCATGTATGTGTATTTTAATTATACTTTATAATTCAAATATGTAGATAATTTTTTTATTAACTAGATAAAATCATGTAAGTTATAGATTTTTAGTAATGATAAATACTATTTGATTTTTTATATTGTGTTTTTATTATAGGGGTTTTGATTAATTTGGAAGTATAATATTTTCAATTTTCTAAAAAACAGTAACTTTCAGCGTCGGTTTTGGGAAAATTAATGATGAAACCCTTAACGAAACTGATTTTCGGCATCGTTTTTTTGTAAAATTGATGCCGAAAATAATCTTTTTTATGTCTCATTTATAAACATTGGTTAAAAACCAATGTTAAATCCTGTTTTTTCACTAGTTTACTCAGTAGATAGATAGAGGACCCACATTCTAGTCTATCAGGGGGGTTCCACTCTATAGGTAGAGGACCCATACCCTATCCCAGAAGTAGGGTTCCACTTTGATGATAAATAGAGGACACATTCCCTAGTCTATTATGGGGGTTCCACTCTATAGGTAGAGGACCCATGCCATATCACAACAGGAGGGTTACACTCAAAATATGAATATAGGACTCATTCCCTAGTCTGTGAGGGGGTTCCAATTTATGGATAGATTGAGGACCTATACCTTAAACCATCAATAGGGTCCCACTCTGTGGATAGATATAGGACCTATACCCTGACTCGGTAGGAGGATTCCACTATGATTATACCACTTAATTATTGTCATCGTCAAACACCACCTAAAGAAGTATCATGCTTGGAATATCTTTCTTCATATCAACAAATCAATTCCAAAGGGCACCATCACATTCTATATGGTAAAACACTCAAGATAGCCTACTCATGTGGAAAACTTTGAGCCCAAATGAAGGAGATATGATAGGTAGAAGTGTCCTCAAAAGGAGGCACATGACATGTAGGGGACCCACACAGCATGTGGTTCTATTCTAATGCTTAGTCGGATCCCTTTAAGTACATAGATCACTTCCCATATAGACCTACATGGCATGTAATGGAATTACATGACATGTCTTAGCCACCCAAGGTTGAGCTGTGTTCTTCTGGTCATTCTTGTTTCCTTCAGGAAGTATCTGTGTACACTAGTCGTGTGGCTGGTCATGCCTATGTTAGTTTACTCCCAAAGTACACGTCAGTTTTCTAACATTGATTCATATTTCATGTGGGGGTCCCACATGGCATGTGATACTATTAAACTTCTGGAAACCCTATTTCCATGGATTTCTAAATAACATGTCATGTGTTCTTCTGAACTACAAGGCGTGTAGTCGAGTTTTTCATAGAATCACATATCTTCTCTATGTGTTCTAGATCTATCATTTCCACTAATAATCCTTCCATTTGAACACCTTAAATCAGTGGAAACCTCCTCCTACCATTATTTATATCCCTCTAGTGGTTAAAAATTATATTCTGATCCATTTCTCAAATCGTGTACACGCCATTATCACTCATGGCACCTCCCACTGCATCACCAGATATTCAAATCCATGTTGGAATTTCCAAAATCTCCCAAATAATCCTAATACATCTTCTAATAATTTATTGTTTTGTTTCATGTAAATATACCATGAATCCAGAGGTATGATCATGCTCGATCCCACTTGGAAATGTCGAACCTTGTCCCCCTTAGGACAATGATGAATATTGTGAAGAATGATGGGGGAAATGCATAAGAAACAAAGGTGAAATAATCATTGTCCAATATTTATTGGGCAAAAAGTTAAATTGAGGATGGAAGGGTGATAAATAATGGCACAACATGGTAAATTTAATAAATAATTAAATATGATACATGGGCGCATGAGAAGGCTCAAAACAAATGTAGATCAAAGAAATAGATTTTATTCTACTCAATCTTTTAATAATAAGAATAAGAATCGAGAAATAAAGATTCCTACCTCAAAATGTTATTGATCATTGGTGAATAATGTGCTCTCAAATGAAGGATAAGAAGTCATTGCATTCATTTCACCTCAATTCACCTAGATTCGGAAGCTCGTCATCATTTGATAGCAATTTTCCAACTAATAACATGAAATTCACTTCTCAAAGACCGTAGGGTTATGAAACTAAACCTTTAGATTTTCTATAATATAATATTTATATAGGAAATTATTTTATGGGTTATTTAATGATTTAATAAATAGTTTAGTAATTAATCCACTAAATTCACCCATCAATGGGTGCTTTATCCGAACACCCTATGCTGACTAAATTTAGGCCATGCCTAGGGTAAACCTCACACTTAAAATTCAATCGCATTATCAAATTTTTGATCTGATAATTTGTTTAAGATTTATCCCATTTTTCTTGAAAAACTATAAGTTAATAATTTTAAATACATTTAATTTTTTTATAAAATTAATTCTAGGTATACTGGGCCTTGGAATCATGCACCATCTCAATGTATGGATCTAAAAATATTCCTTGATATTTTTCAAAGTCTTACATGGTAAAAATAGGGTCTCTAAAAATTTCATATAGTTCCAAGTGTAAAGGAAAAACCTAAAATAAATACAAGCTAAAGAATCCTAAAAACGGTTCCCGACCCCAAGTCTGGTTCCCTCATCCATGCACATCCCTGAGCCCCAAATAAACAACCTAGCATAGGTCCCTTTCCCTTATCCTGACCTACAACCATGAAATATGCTTGGGTACCCAATGGAGGCCCAAGAAAGATGTGAGTACAACTTCTAGGCCACTGCCAATGGTTTCTACAAAACATCCAATCTAAATAGTGTATGAAGAAGTATGGTAAACAATCAAATAAACAAAATATAAACTATGTTACATTAATTAAAAAAATAATTATCCACTTTCTTCATGAGTTCCATGTGTTACCCATATTTATCAAACAAACCTTTTCCTATACCGGTCAACTAAACAACATACAAGGGATCCAAGTTCCCTATATCATAGAGACATGCATTTCACAAAACAACGAAATACATGTATCAACTTTCCCAAGATCCTCATTCTAGGCATTCACACCATGTGAAATAATTAGGGGCATAGAGCCTCAATCTAACACCCTAACCCATTCACTACATTGGTGGGACCTAGATCATCAGTCTATCCCAACCCATGGGAGTAGAGCCTTAATATAACACCCCATTCATACCACTTATTCACATAATAATGATTCTTTGATCATTATTTAAATTTACTACAAACATGACTTAACTTGTTTAACACATTCAAGTTAATCCAAATGCACCATTATATCATTTAACATGGAAAATACAATTATAATTGGTTCTAACTCGTAAACCATTCAATTTATCATTTCGCAACTCAATTCTACATTCAAGGAAGAGTAACACCCCATGGGTGTCCCTAAACCCAATCTAATCATCCTCAACGAATCTCACAAGGATCATGATGGGTTTGATTCATCATTAAATTAACCCAACATCATTTCCTACCAAGGAAACTGAATTTACAACTATAAAATGACACAACACAACTATATTCTCATAAATTAGGGCACAAGACTATGGGATATACTTGTAGACCACATACCTCGAGTTCATAGACAAACACTAGCTTAACCATAGTCATTGATTCAAACTCAAACAACCTTAAAATTCCAAACCTGGAATCTTCTAGAAAAAAAAAACAAGTTTTTAGGGATTCAGATAGAGAATAACTACTACACATAGAATTTTCTATAAAAATAGATAAAATACTAGTGTTTTATGCACACAGATCATCAATTCACACCAAACCGCACTCCAAACGACCAATAATTGAAGGAGGAACATCCATTTTAAGCTTGGGGGAAAAGGGTTCATCACCTAGGCTATTGGAAGAAGAATGGGGAATAATTTCATGTTATAAACCTTAAATTCCAAGGGTTATAAATGGGAAATTATTCCTCTTTAATGAGTCTCATGGTTTGGCCACATGATTAGACAAACTATGCACCAACCATGTACCACCCTTTGCCAAAGAAGGGACCTGAGCCACATAGTCTCCTAGGTGCCTGCGCGGTTTGAAAAACTATGAGGTAGTCATGAAAAATCATTATGTCCATGCCTGAACAGTTTTAGGCTCCCCCCTTGCATAGTTCCTCAACCGTACACCTGGCTCCCAGTCCTAAAAAATTACTACTAATCATGAACCAACCATGAAACCTAAAATAAATGGACCTTCTTTCCCCTTTTCATGACTTGAAACCCTCTAGAGAACCCCCATATGACCCCACACACCATGTGTGATGAGGAACACCCCATGTACTTCATAAAGTGCATAGGCATAGGAAAATGACACATGCTGAGTGTCGGCCCGACCTCTACACATTGTGTGTTGTAACAACACTCTATGTAACTAGGGAAGAACATGTCGTGTGACACGGTGGGACACGGTAAGTTCTAGAATTAGTGATACACAATGTGTACCCCAGTGTGACATGTCGTTTAGTTCCCCTAGAACCTTCCAATTTTCATAACTCCTTTATCTGGACTTATATTTAGGCTCATGATTAGCCCACTGTGAGTATAATTACATGTAGAATGTGGAAGTGTACTTCATTTTGGATTTTGAGATATGGAATAAGGTTATGTGAGTGAGACACTTCTTCCAGTGATGTTTAACCAATGGTAGTGAGCAAGTTTTGTCATCGAAGTGATGTTGGGGTTGGTACTCCCCTAACTCACCAGAGAGAGAGTTACTAATATCAAATATATAGGTAGAGTTCATAATCCCCCATACTATAGAGGGTGTGTTTCCTCTATCTATGGAGTGATACTCCCCTATCTTTGAGCTTCGGGGGGAGCAGGTCCTCTACTAGAGAGTGCTCTATCGAATGTGTAGCAAGGTAGAGAGGAGTGATTCCTCCACCCTAATTCTTGTGATTTTGTGCATGTGTATCGGCATCTTATGAGTTCCTCTATACTTTAGCATAGCATGGCCCTAAAATCATGACCTTTTGTATGAGTGTCATCAGGTTACCAAGACCCAATGAGTGAGTTCTCTCAGATGAATATTACCTTTGATCCCCTAGTATAATCCTAGGATTGTGGTGAGGATGTGAAATAACCCTGAGACTTGGAAGTATTCCTTTAGTATATCTACGTTATCTTTTTTATTCCTTTATATTTTTTATTTAGATATAACTCCCTCTTTGATGCTTGTGTTTGGTGATTTTGGGGTGTCCTACTTGGTATGTTTGTACTCACCCCTACATGGGATCTTAGTACACATGTTATTTATTATGTAGACATTAGTACTTTCAATGGGTTCCTGGGAGGACCAAGACCAGGGGGTTAGTTATGCTAGATGGGTAGAAAATGGTTCCAGGAGTTTGCATCTTGATAGGAATCCCCTTTTGTTAGCATGTTGGGTGATTTTGTAGTTTTGGTGGGATTGTATTGTTTCCTTTCACTTTTTATGTATGCTTTGGAATACTCTAATGTGGAATTAGTTGTTATGCATGAATTTTAGTATCATTGGTTTATCTTTTCTGCATTTTAATGGTGTATAGAGATGTTTGTGTTTATACAGGTACTTTAGGATAAGGCCTCCCATTTGTGTGATATGTTTACTTGGCACTAGTTGTCATCCCCTTACCTATTGGAGGCAGGCTTGGGGTTTCATTATCAACTTACCATCAGTTAAAAAATACTTGATGGGTTGGTTCATGATAGAGTGGTATTATATGAGATCATCTTAGGGCCTAAATTTGGAGATTGTCTAGTTGTGAAGTTATGAGTTAGGAACTAGGGAAATATTGTTAAAGTGTCTTGAGTTTGGATCCCAGTACAAGGAACCTAGTAATGGTACAGAGGCCAATATATCCATTTAAAATAACTATGATAACCTATTTTTTGACTCAAAACATATGGGCATTGGTTATATGAAAAACATTAGTGCATGCATCATATAGGAATGGGTTATGGTTTCTATGTACTTATTGATTCGGCTCCCCAGATATGTTCTTTTAACTTTGGTACATCTTGTCTATCATTGGATGCCTCTATGATGGTATCCATCTAGGATTTTGTAGCATGATCATGATTATTATCTATTTACTGAAGAGGATTCGGTATAGGGACACATACAGACGGTGGTTCCTCCGAGTGGATAACAAGCGGTGCCTCCACCCATTGAGAACCATTTTGACCCACTTTTGATGGTTCAAGTTATTTTTTATCATTGGTTTGAGTAGTAATTGGTCTTGTAAGTACCAAAAAATGATGCACCTATGTTGGGTGTGCTTTGGAAGTTTCATAGATAGAGACCGCCCAAGATTCAAGGTGAACCATACCCCTAGGCAGTAGAGAACTGTATTGAGTCTGTGGCATGAGTTTTCACCTGGTTAGGACCTATCTTGATGATGTACTCAGTAATGATCCTTCTCCAAGGAGACATAGATCATTGGTAAATCCCTATGTTGGTGATGTTTGATGTGTTTTTAGGCATACAAAGAAGAGAGATTCTTTCCCCACTAATACATGTTCTCTTATGATGCATTTTAAAGTCACACGAGTGAGTCAGTTCCACCCAAAGTGGATAGTTTTTGGTGGATGTGTTCCTTTGATTTATATGTTTGAGGAAATTTTTGATGAAATAAGGTGTGAAAATGAACGTAAGTTGTAGATAACATGTGGTTAAGGGGAAGGATAATTTTAGGTAGTGGAGGATTGTGACATGGAGGCTCCATATGTGATTTGAGGTACAACATCTATTTCAACTTTAGTCATGGTACATAGTCACAATCCAATTTTTCTTGGTCTCATCCCTTGTTCGAGTCCTAGAGATGTTAGTGGTTACATTTAGCTTGGACCTTGAATTTAGAGGCTCCTATCAGGAGATATTTAGTCATAATACTTCTATGGATAGTGTGACTCGGCTCTTGGAAGACAGATCCTTGCATGGGATCTCTCTATAGTAATGGTGAGGCCCTATGATTTTTTACTCGATATGGACTAATTAACTTCTATCCATACCCATTTTGACTATTTATGATAAGTTTTGTAGTGTATATGAGTTTGTGGGATTAATTTTTCCTTTTTTGGTCTGAAATAATCTTATGTGGAGCAGGATGAGATCATATATATATATATATATATATACATTTTTTTCTCTTAGTTGTCTAGTATGACCCTTAGAGTGGAATATTTTATGATATTTCTGTTCCTATAGTGGTGGATAAGTATGAGGACATATTCCCTGAGGATGTATCAGATTTACCTATCCATAAAAATATAAATTTATATATAGGATCTTCACCCAGGGAAAGCCTTGATATTTATTCCAGTATATCATATGACCCTCATAGAAATTCAAGAGATAAATGTGAAATTGGAGGATATGTAGAGGAATGTCTTTGTTAGACCTAGTGTGTTCCCCTCAGAAGTCCTAGTTTTGTTCACCGAGGAGGAAGATTAGATCTTGAGGTTATGTATGGATTAATATAACCTAAACCAGGTGACTATCATGAATGATTATCTACTTATAAGAATAGATTAATTCTTCGACCAGTGGTTAGGGGTGAAATAATTCTTGAAGTTTGACCTTGGGATGGGTTAACACCATCTTCAAGTTTGATAGTAGTTGTAACACCCCAGAATGATAAAGGGTTAAATGACTAAATGATATGACTCATGTCAACAAGGTGCACCTTCCTTTTCGGGAGCCTACCTGATTAGAAATCCACAGTTAAGCATGCTTGGGTTGGAGTAGTGATCAAGATGGGTAACCTTCTGGGAAGTTTCTCAGGGTGTGTGTGAGTGAGGACAAAGCACACTAGAAAGGACATGTGTTGGCCTGTGGAGACTATCATTAGTCAGATGACCCGTTCAGGCATGTGGCTGGACCCTTGGGTGGGGACCACGTGTCTACGGGGCAACTGATGGTACCTGGAAGGCCAGGACCTAACATCCATGTTAAGGTGAGGTGTTTGTGTTGTCACCGGGACCCACTTGTTACATTTGGTATTAAAGGTGAAACCCAGCCTTAAGTGTGGTACACTGCTTGGGTTGCGATGTAGGTCCCACAACGAGGATGTTGTGATTTAAGGGGGTGAATGTAACACCCTAGAATGATAAATGGTTAAATGACTAAATGATATGACTCATGTCAATAAGGTGCACCTTCTTTTTCGGGATCCTACCTGATTAGAACTCCACAGTTAAGCGTGCTTGGCTTGGAGTAGTGATCAGGATGGGTGAACTTCTGGGAAGTTTCTCAGGGTGTGTGTGAATGAGGACAAAGCACACTGGGTAGGACATGTGTTGGTCTGTGGGGTCTGTCATTAGTCATATACCCGTTCAGGCATGTGGGTAGACCCTTGGGTGGGGACCATGTGTTTGCAAGGCAACCGGGGGTACCTGGCGGGCCAAGACCCGACGGACATGTTAAGGAGGGGTGTATGTGCTGTCACCAGGACCCACTTGTAACATTTGGTATTAAAGGCGGAACCCAGCCTTAAGTGCGGTGCACTGCTTGGGTTGCGATGTAAGGCCCACAACAAGGATGTTGTGCACTAAAGGGGGATGAATTTAACACCCTAGAATGATAAAGGGTTAAATGACTAAATGATATGACTCATGTCAATAAGGTGCACCTTCTTTTTTGGGATCCTACCTGATTAGAACTCCACAGTTAAGAGTTCTTGGCTTGGAGTAGTGATCAGAATGGGTGGCCTTCTGGGAAGTTTCTCAGGGTGTGTGTGAATAAGGACAAAGCACACTGGGTAGGACATGTGTTGTCCTGTAGGGACTGTCATTAGTCAGATGACCCATTCAGGGATGTGGGTGGACCCTTGGGTGGGGACCATGTGTCTGCGAGGCAACTGGTGGTACCTGGCGGGCCAGGACCTGACAGCCATGTTAAGGCGGGGTGTATGTGCTGTCACCGGGATCCACTTGTTACATTTGGTATCAAAGGTAGAACCCAGCCTTAAGTGCGGTGCACTTCCTAGGTTATGATGTAGGTCCCACAATGAGGACATTGTGCTCTAAAGGGGGTGAATATAACACACTAGATTGATAAAGGGTTAAATGACTAAATGATATGACTCATGTAAATAAGGTGTACCTTCTTTTTCGGGAGCCTACCTAATTATAACTCCACAGTTAAGCGTGTTTGGCTTGGAGTAGTGATCAGGATGGAGGGGGTGAATATAACACCCTAGAATGATAAAGGGTTAAATTACTAAATGATATGACTCATGTCAATAAGGTGCACCTTCTTTTTTGGGAGCCAACCTTATTAGAACTCCACAGTTAAGCGTGCTTGGATTGGAGTAGTGATCGGGATGGGTGACCTTCTAGGAAGTTTCTCAGGGTGTGTGTGAATGAGGACAAAGCACACTAGAAAGGACATGTGTTGGCCTATGGGGATTTTCATTAGTCAGATGACTCATTCAGGCATGTGGGTAGACCCTTGGGTGGGGACCACATGTCTGCGAGGCAACCGGTGGTACTTGGAAGGCCAAGACCCAATGACCATGTTAAGGCGGGGTGTTTGTACTGTCACTGGGACCCAGTTGTTACATTAAAAATGTGACAACTGGGTCACTGGAACCCCTCCTACTCATACTAACATGTGGAGGGAGGACCAGACGGTAATTTCCAGCCCAACTATCCCTCTTATGATCCATCCACACATATATCTATGTATTATTTATATACGTTATTAAAAATAGCATACATGAATAATGCATACATTGATATATGTATGTATTATTAATATATGTTATTTTTAATATTACATAATACTATTATATTATATCATATATATACACATACACATATTCATACATACATACATACATACATGCATACATACATGCATACATACATACATACATCCATACATGCATACATGCATACATACATAATACATACATACATACATAAATACATACATACATCCATACATACATACATACATACATACATACATACATGCATGCATGCATGCATGCAGACATACATACATACATACACACATACATACACACATACATACATACATACATACATACATACATACATACATACATACATACATACATAGACATAAATACATACATACATACATACATACATACATATAGAGAGAGCATGAGAGAGAGATGTAGATAGTATATGTATAATAGTATTACAAAACATTATATATATATATATATAATTAATTAAATTAATTATCATTACTTATGATTTAAAACATAATTGTAATTAATTTAATAATAAATAATTACTAAATCACCGATATTAATAATAAATTAATAATAGGTATAGAAATTCATATATATTAGTAATTAATTCATTAATTATAAAATATTAATATCATTTTATGTGTATTGGATTATATATTAATATATGAATGTGTATTGATACATTAATATATGTATATATTAATTTTTATTTATATACATATATATTATCATAGATATTAATATAGATTTATACTATTATATAACATAAATTACATACAAACTAATTTGTGCAATCCCTCGGTTCTAACCCGTAGGCTTCAGGTTAGAACTCCCATGATTGCTAAATTTTATTAATTAACAGGGTGTAGGCTCATAGAGGATTGGTTTTCGGGTTCATGCACACACACACACTCATATTAATAATATTAATCATATAATAATATCATAAAGCAATAATAATGAATTCTATTTATATAAAATTCATACACACACATAAATACAAATATACAAACACAAAAGTTAGAACATAATTATAATAAATTAATAATAACTAAATAAATGAGTATTAATATATATATTTTTTACTTTATATACTAATATATATATATAATATATATTACTTAATATATTAATATATAACATATATAAAAATATATAACATATAATAACACACATATGTGCATATTGTCATGACTCTACCCACCGGGACCTTCCTGGCTAGTAGTTAGCCAAGAATGACACCCCAATTTCACCTCCAATAGGCCAGGGGATAAAAACTAGTTCTAAGTAGTAATATCATACAAATTAGAGGCCTTAGTCTAAATTACGTGTACACACACACACATCCATACACTAGTATAATGCAAAAAAGACAAACAACGGATACTAAAATGCATGTATAACAACTAATACCAAATAATAGTACACTTAAGGGTATGAAAAAAATCAAAAGGATCAAATGAAATCCCACCAAAACTACAAAATAGTCCAACCTAATAAAAAAATGGGACTTCTATAAAGATGAAAACTCATAGAACCATCTATGGCCATGTAACAAAATTATGTCCCTCTTTCTCCTGGTCATCCTAGGACTCTGTAGAAAGGCCCATCATCTGTATAAGACATGACATGTGTGGTCTGAAACCATGTTGGTGTGAGTATAAAAATTCCCAATAGGACACCCAAAAATTACCAAAAAAACATCAAAGAGGGAGTCAACTCTAAATAACAAAGCATAGGGAATAAATAAGACAACCTATATATTCTCAAGGAGGGCTAAGAGTCTTAAGGTGAGGTCATGTCCTCACCACCAACCTAGTATTCTACTAGAATCTCAAAGGTAACATTAATTTGAGAGAACTCACTCATTGGGTCTCACTAAGTTGATGAAACTCATTCAAAGGTTGTGATCATTAGGCATTTACATGTTAAAGTATTAAGGAACTCATAATATGTAGATACACAAGTGAATGCTCACAAGAATTAGGGTGGAGGGGCTTCTCCTCACTGCCATGCTCCACGGATGAGGGAACACTCTCCAGTAGAGGACCCACTCCCCATCGGTGCTTTAAGATGGTGGAGTACCACTCTGTTGATAGAGGAAATTCACACTCTATAGTGTGAGGGAGTACTTTCACTACATGTATATAGGATATGGGGGACACGAGCCTTGGTGATTTAGGGGAGTACTAACCTTGGAATCACTTTGATGAACAAACTTGATCTCTAACATTGGCTAAGAATCATCGGAAGAAGCGCACCACTTACATCACCTTTCTTCATATATCAAAGTTCAAAATGAACACCACCATCGCATTATATATGGAATTATACTCAAAGTTTACTACTCACGACCCCAAATTCGAGTCCCGAAGAAGGAGGTACACAAGGTGAAAATTTTTGGGGGAATTACACGGTGTTTCCTACTAGGGCACACGATGTGTCTCTCTAAGTCTGGCATCGCCTGTGTCCTTCCATCTCACACAACATGTTCCTCCCTAGGTACACAACTTGATTTTATAACATGTGATTTCTAGAGGTTAGGAAGACACTCGATGTGTGTTTTTTTCCCATTCCCATTCACTTTCCAAAGTATATGGGGTGTGCATCGTCACACATGGTGTGTGGGTTCACATGGATTCTTGGGTGTGTACTCCCTTTACTTTCCAAGATGGATGGATAAGGGTCATATGGTGTATGGGTCCCTCACATAGTGAGTAATATTTAACTCACTGCATAAACCTTAGTAGATATATATAGGGGTCCACATGGTGTGTATTCTTCTGAACTAAAGAACAATTATATCGGGATTTTCTAGAAAATCCAGTCTATTTCACATGTTTCACCTGCATCGCTATTGCCTCATCTTCCACCATGATTCCTAGACATAATGCTTGAAATCGAATTTTACCAGGCCATCGTCATCACTAGTGGATGGATTCAAGTAATCCCTTGGTCAAAAATCACCCGTTGTCACAACTCCAGAGATACCCACCCAATTCGGCTCATGGAACCACTATCACCCATATCCTCATCAGATTCCCACCATTACTTACAAGCCTCTATAACATCTCCAATCCGAAAACCTAACCCATATAAATGATTCATTTTACCAAAAAAAATTCACAATGATTGGTTTTTTAGGTATAGTTGAATCACCGACCTATCAAAATACTAATGATGAATATCTATAAACGGAGGGAGAAAGTAATTAAACAAAAAAGTGAGTACCAAATGAAGGAGGTGTTCATTTGGACACCATATTTGAAATTTTAAGAATAGTGAGGATAGTAAAAATAATAAAATCAAATTTCAAATTCTAGGAAAATTAAATAAATAACCTACAAATCAACATTCTCGATCTGTGAATTAGTTTCGGAATAATTTAATTCATGTTTTTCACAGAACCTCGATAATGGAGATTAAACCACAAAAACAAAATCCCTACATTAATATTGGATCGATCACTGATGAATAATGATTCTTCACCATTTTCATCAATGAGATCCAAGAAATCCATTAATTGTGAAAATCCCCACAGTATCCCAACAATTGATCCACAATCCTAATGTCATCTTCCAAAACAATACTCCATGGTTCCCTCTCACCGTATTCTCTAGAGTTATGAAGATAACCCTAGTATTTGGAAAAATTGATGTTTAAATATAGTAGAATATTCTATAACCATTTAATAGACAATAACTATTTTATCAATTCATTTTTCTATTAATACTCTTATATCTACACTTAAACAAAATACCCTACATGTTGAAATAATATGTTGTTCTTGGGTTAAAACCCATATTATGGATTTAATGACAGTATTAGTTTTTCCATACAAGACACCAAGAAAGATTTATTCCATAATTTCTAAAAAAATCATGCACGTAAAATAATAAATTTACTATTTTTGATATATCAACTTGAAAGCTCCACAATCCCTATAATTCCACACCAACTCCACACCCAATTTCGAAAATATGATTTAAAATATTCCAAATTGTCAAACATAAATTTATATTCATTAAGTTCTTCCCAAATTCAAGGGTTTTAATCATGAAAAATGAAAACCTAGTTATACAGGTGAGGAAACTAAGCTCACCCATGAAGGATCTTCGCCTACTGATCCTCAAACACCTCTAGTCACCCCCAAAGTGTAAATTCATACCCAATGTCCATCTCATCCTGGTTGATAATGTGTGAAAGATCTTTCATGTATCTCCTCATATGCAACACATGGAATACATAATGTAACCTATCTAACTATGGTGATAGGACTAATTGGTATACTACCTTGCCAATTCTGTGTTGTATCTATAAAAGGCTAATGAATCTCGAAGATAGCTTTCCTCCTTGTCCAAACCTCCTCAATCCTCACCGATCTGATACCTTTAAGAACACATGGTCTCCCTCATTGAACTCCAAAGGAATTTATCGTTAGTCCACATAGGAATTTTGATGGCTCTGAGTAGCCTTAATCTACTCCTGGATGATCTTCACCTTTCCTATCGTCATTAGCACCAACTCTAAGCCCCTAAGAACTCTATCCTCTGTCTTTGTCTAACAAAATAGTGACTTGTAGGGTCTACTAAACAATAACATTAATAGATCCAAAATGATGGTGTAGTGGTAAATGTTGTTATACATAAAATTTAACAAGGGTAGATGATCCTCCCTACTATGACCAAAAACCAACATGCAAGCACCATGCATGTCCTCCAAAACCTAAATGGCCTGCTCTGTCTGGTCATCTGTCTGAGGTGGAATGTCATGCTCAGCTGAAATTAAGTCCCAAAACCTCATGTAATATTCTTCATAATTTTTATGCGAATAAATCACCATGAACTGAAATAATCATCAAGTAAACTCCATTCATTCAGACTATCTCTTACATGTATAGGCATCCCAAACTCTCTATTGAAATTTTCTCTCGAATGGCTTTGAAGTGGGTTGATTTAGTTAGTTGTTCTATGATCACCCAAATAGTGTCATGAACTCTCTTTGATTGTGAAAGTCCCATCATGAAATCCATGAAGATAATTTTCCACTTCCACCACTATCCAAATTTCTTGACCACCACCTATTGGTAGGTGAGGCATCAAGAGATTACCTCATCAATACTCCTATTTACCCTTGACTGTCAAAACTGACATAGAAGTCCCCAACATAACTTATCCACTCCTAGATGTAACACTAAGGGAGATTCATGAAAATTCCTAAATACCTTCTATCAATGCATGAATGATACCCTCATCCATCATTAGAAAGGATGATGTGCTCCCAACCTTCTGAAAATCCATCAGAAGCATGTACATTGGATATCCAATCACACAAGACCTCGAAATCAATATCTCAAAGTTGTGCCTCCTTGACATGATGAAGAAGTGGAGGGTAAAACCATTAACTAGAGGTAATCTACACCATCCTTGTACATAAGGGTCAACTAAAAAGTGTTCAACTGCTCCATCGGCATGCTCAATAATTACAGACTGGGTTCCCTACTGTGATCATCTGCTGCCATGTCTCTCTTCTCAGGAGTGTAGAATATGAAAAAGTCATAAACCTATAGGAAATCCATCCATAACCTTTTCCTCAGTTTAATATCATTCTATGAGAAGGTATACCTAAAAATCTTATGGTTATAACACCACACACTAAACACTCTCCTATAATAGTATTAATATAGGGGTGTTATTCAACCTCTGATATAGTTCTTAAAAAGCCGGATGATGATTCTCTATCAACATAAAATGATACCTCTTTCAGGTCAAACCAATTAGAGGTGTATTGATTCAGGATAAATCAAGCATGAATCTTTAATAATGTCATTCTAAACCAAGGAATCTTTCTACCTCAATCACTTTCATGGGTGAATCCCAAACCACCACCGCCTCATCTTTTTATGGGTCCACTGCTACTCCGTCTTCTGAGAAGACATATCCTAGGAATTAGATCTCTTGAATATAGATATAACACTTCAAGAGATTCCCTTGAAGCAGGTTCCATTAGAGTATGTACAAAACCATCCTAAAATGTCTCGCATGCTCCTCCTCTAACACTGAGTATATGTGGATGTCACCTATGAAGAACACCATGAACCAGTCTATGAAGGGTTATAAGATCTGGTTCATGAGTCCCACAAACACTAATGGGGTGTTCACTATGTTGAGGGGCATCACTGATCACTCTTAATGACCATAATGGTTCCAAAATACTACATTCAATATATACTACTATAACACCCCCGAATGATAAATGGTTAAATGGCTAAATGATATGACCCATGTAAACATGGTGCACCTTCCTTTTTGGGAGCCTATTTGATTAGAACTTCATAGTTAAGTGTACTTGTCCTGAAGTAGTGATCAGGATGGGTGACCTTTTGGGAAATTTTACAGGGTGTGTGTGAATGAGGACAAAGGACATTGGAAAGGACATGTGTTGGTATGTGAGGACTATCAATAGTCAGATGACCCGTTCAGGAATGTGGGTGGGCCCCAGGGTGGGGACAACGTGTCTACGGGGCATCTGGTGGTACTTGGTGTGTCAGGACCTGATGGTCATGTTAAGGCGGGGTGTATGTGCTCTTATAGGGACCCAGTTGTCACATTTGGTATCAGAGGTGGTACCCAGCCTTAAGTGTGTTGCACAGTCTGGGTTGAGATGTAGTGCTCACAATGATGATGTTGTGCTCTAAAGGGGGGTGATTGTAACAATCTAGAATGATAAAGGGTTAAATGGATAAATGATATGACTTATGTCAACAAGGTGCACCTTTCTTTTCAGGAGCCTATCTGATTAGAACCCCACAGTTAAGCGTGTTTGTCCTGGAGTGGTGATCAGGATGGGTAACCTTCTGGGATGTTTCCCAGGATGTGTGTGAGTGAGGAAAAAGCACACTGGAAAGGACATGTGTCGGCCTGTGGGGACTATCAATAGTCATATGACCCATTTAGGTATGTGGGTGGGCCCCAGGGTGGGGACCATGTGTCTGTGGGGAAACTGGTGGTACCTAGCGAGCAAGGACATGACGGTTGTGTTAAGGAGGGGTGTCTGTGTGTAACACCCCAAGCTTCCATGGTACACTTCTCTTTCAATAATGCAATAGCTTGCATTGTACGCAAGTTCGAGATTCTAACACACCGTGACCAATCAAAGTAGCCATTATGAATAGTAATACCCACTTTTTGAATTATATAAATTTTATATTTCAAAATAGACTTCATTTTTGGATTCATAATATCGAAATTAGCCTAATTTGAATTTTTTTTATTTTTTTGAGAACATCCGATTTTCGATGAATAGTGAAAAATACTTAAAAACAACTTTTTTAATAAAAATAATTTATAGTGATAAATTATACTATTTAGTGGTTTTAAAGTGTAATTAGAATATACTTTTACCATTTTATCCAATGGTGGTCATTAGAATTAATTTCATTTTGAAATTGGACATAAACAATTGCCAATCTTTTGATTGATATTGTTTCTTAAAAACACGCTATTTGTTTTGACAACGGGAATTAATTATAAAATTAATTAATGAAACTTATATTTTTTGAATTTTTTAAAATATACACCATTTTTGAATTCGGAAGATCAATTATAGCTTAGTGTGAATTGTTGGTATTGTTCTGAAAAACTTCAATTTTTGATGAATAGTGAAACCACTAAGTGGTAGTTAAAAAACTGATTTTTCATTTAAATGAAAATTTACCGCTTCTATGAATTGAATTTCAAAAATCCAACATACATGGTTGTCATTATTAATTAAAATGTGGTTCAATGGGATGAAAATAATTTTTTTTGAATAGTAACTTTTGAGTTTTATTAACCACGATTAGAGGTAATTAGGGTAATTTAAGGTAAAAATGATATTATAAGAATATAAAAATATCTTGACACATGTCCTACTCTTATTTTATGAGTCATGGCCGACCAAGACAAACCATGGGACGATTTTTGGGACCCCATGGAGCCACTTGGGTAAGATAATGACATTAATACCTTTTATTTAAAGTAAAAATAAAAATGTCACAAACAAGTATTGTTTTACTAAAACAGTTTTTAGAAGGGGTTATACAAGTTATCTTTTTTACTATAAATATTAATTGGAAAGATAAAAATATTTCCTACATCATGGTAATTTTTTTTATAATTTTTAGACATTAAATAAATAAATTTATTTATGACACCATGATGATGCAGCGATTACCTCATTAATGAATGATTTAAATAAAATGAAATGATAAGGTAAAATCTAAGACTTACACTTGTCAAAAACAAATTGGAGGGGTGGATTTTGAACCCTTATCACCTTATATTCTAAATATATCATTGTGGGACCTTTATAATCCAAAAACCATTTTATAATAAAATAATATTTTAAATCTTTCCAAAAGAGCCCCTCCTCTCCTCTTATAAAAGGCCCCCACCTCTACCACCTTATTCACTCCTTCAAAGCCATTTTTCTCGAACAAACTCTGACCAAATGCCCTCTAAACTTTCCTACCTTCATCCTAGAAGCATTACCGTAGGTATAAGGCACTTCAAGAGTCCTTTTGGTTCAAACCAAAGGGAGTTACCCAAACTAAAGGTAACGATTTCTCTTAACTTCTTTCTTTTATTTTACTTCTACACCCCCTAAACTCTTTTTATTATTTTCTTTTGTAACAAAACCAGTATCCTCAATGTACTTGGATTATTTTATGAGAAGTATTATAACTACACTTACACACACCTCCATCTAATGGTTAAAGAACATATTGTTTCTGTGGGTGGCGAATTACTACCCCATGAAACGATGATTGTTCAATCTTATTTTAACACCTCTCATGGTGGCCATTAAGATGTCACTATATTTATATATGATATATATTATGTTTATGTTTCCATTATTCTTCTGTATTTTTCATTTATTTCATACCTTTCTGATTTCCATTATGGGTAAACGCGATAATTTCATTTTAGGAAGTGCAGACTACCGCCCCCTCAAAGTGATTTGAATCGTTAATGCCATATGTGGGATGTATAAAGGATGGATTTAATGATATTATATATGATATTATACTGTAATTATAATATACTTTTATATCATTATGATTTCATTCCATTAAATATAAAATAGAAATGAAAGTAGCGTTCATGCGTACGTACGGCTTACCGTCTCCATGAACGGTGCATTTCATTTCTTACCTCTAAATGTTATGTAATATTATAAATGCATGTATATACTGGATATATATGATATATATGATATCTACATCATGAATATAATTCTGGAGATAATGGATATTTTACCACATAAACAACTTTTAATTATAAGAAGTTTATTTTTGACTCAAGTACCAAGGATCGACAAAACGACCGTTATTAAATTAAATGATTACAAAATGTTCATAACATGGTAATAAGTGATGTAAAATGAATAATGAACTTGAAAAAGGTTCTAAAGAAAATATAAATTAACTATAGTTTGTTATTTAAGAGAGTAAAGAATGATCGAGTCAAGTCGGACACGAGGTAAGGGACTTCGTCTCAATCTCCATTCATTGAGGCATATTTTGTTTTATACACAACTTTATTTTATACGGTGTATAAACCCCTTTGACTTTTACTTTTATTCAAAAGGAATATTTTTATATGAAGAATTTTACTAAATAACAAAAGGAATGTTTTGTCTTACGTATGTGGCGGCAACGACTTCTCCGCCGTCGTGACCATTATTTCAGTTTCAGCTTCCTCTACAAGCCATAACTTTTTTTAAATGAAAAATAAATACCATGTTTTACTTTTCTTTTATTTTGGTATTGAAAATGGTTTTTGTAATGTTTTGATTATATCTATGTGTTGTATTGATATCTTATGATTGAAATGAGGAAATGTTATGTTTCCTTTATGCATGTTTTATGTGATATGATTATGTTATGGTTCTTGGGAATTGTTTATGATATGTTTAAACCCTTTCATATAAGAAGTGAATTGGACTTAGTAAGTGACGGGTGGAGCCCACTATATCTCCTCTATGCATTGGTAGTTCTCATGAGACAAACTAGTGTCTTGGCACAAGGCCTTGACAAAATATTATTTGTAGTCTTGGCACAAGGCCTTGACTATGTGGTTATGATAGTCTGGAATTATGCATTCCATCATTATGAAAGTGGTTATTGATATTTAATGTGAATATTTGACTATTAGAATATCCATGTGAATAATTAAATGGAATTATTTCATTTTATTTTTTCCATGTTATTCTGAAGTTCAGGTTTAAAAGGATTTTGTTTTAGTTATACAATTGCCTTAAATGTTTATGCTTGTTTATAAAAGTTTTCGCTATATTGTTATCCTTACTGAGCATCTGAGCTCACCCCTTTCTATGTTTTATTTTTTCCAAGATGTTAAGAAGTGTATTATGATTGACCTACAGGGATAGTCTAAGGGATAAGTGTGTTCAAAGGGGAGAATATGTTGTTGTTGTTTTTTTTTAATGGTGTAATGTAAAACTTATGAATGTATCTAGTGTTTCAAGGCTACTAAACTAATTGGTATTTAGAGACTTGATCTTTTGTGATCATGCCAATGTTATGTAATAATGTACCGACTCTGGGTAACTAGGGTTGGGGCGTTACAGTTTGTATCAGAGGCAGTTTAGTACTAACCTTGGAAACTAGATTTAGGTAAACTCTTATTAGAGCACATAACCCTAAGATTGTCTTTGAGGATTAGTATAGAAGAACATCCTAGAATTTTGGTAAAGTAGAGATTTTGGGTATTTTCCAAGAAATACATCCCTGTCTGGATATGAGCAGGTATAGGCGGCTCTGGCACAGATGTACCTAGGAGTGAAAACTCCGACAAGGAGTTTCGAGCTTGACCCGGGTTATCCTGGTACATGACAACGGGCCTTGCTACACTCTTGGTTACGACACTTCCGGGGGATATGCTTAGGATAATTCATGATTTCTTTACAAACCATTATGAAGGGTTTATGAGTATGTACTTCCTCAAAGAAAACATTTTTATGATTATGGATTATATCAATAAACTGTTCAATTTATGTTAAGTGTTTTGCAAGTTTGTTATTATGTATTTCAATTCAAAAACTAATCTAGTTTATGAAATTGTTTAGAAATGGTGCCTAGTGGAAGGAATGGAAACCGTATCAATGTACGCACTCCATGTAGTTATTTCCCTCCTGGTCAAGATAATTATAGTGGAGCTGGTGATACAACTGGTGCTGATCAGCTTATCACCATACTGGGACAACTCACTCAGGTTATGAATAATAACCTTACTCGTATGGAGCACCCTGATCCACAATGTGGAGGATCAATGTTAGACCACTTCATGAGGCAACAACCACCAACATTTAATTGGGGTACAAATCTATTAGTAGCTGAGCAATGGATAAATTCCCTAGAGAAAATATTTCAGGCTTTAGGGAGTAGTGAAAGGGAAAAAGTTGTCATGGCAGTTTACCGCCTCACTGGAGATGCTGATCAATGGTGGTCATTGATTCAAAATACAAAGGAAGATTAATAAGTATCAAGTATGGAATGGAGAGAGTTTAAAGAGATTTTATTATAAAAATACTTTCCTCATGACCATCGAGCAGATATGGAAAGACAATTTCTGAGTTTGAGGAAAAAGGAGGACGAGAATGTTGCAATGTATGAGTCTAACTTTACAAGGTTAGCGAGGCATGCTGCAGATTATATACGTAACCCAAGAAGTAATATTGATCATTTCTT
Source organism: Viscum album (assembly GCA_963277665.1). Taxonomy (NCBI): domain Eukaryota; kingdom Viridiplantae; phylum Streptophyta; class Magnoliopsida; order Santalales; family Viscaceae; genus Viscum; species Viscum album. The sequence continues at coordinate 164,150,256 of OY728153.1, forward strand.
TGATGGTTTAAAACCATTTCTTCTTTGAGATTTAGTATCACAATCCTTCTCATCGTACGAATATTTTGTCTCATGTGCTATCAATACAGAAAAGGAATTCTTTAAGTCTTATGACAACAAAGTAAAGCAAGAGAAGAAGAAAATAGTGGAGCAATAGACAGATAAAGGGAAAAAGGGAAAGAAGTATTTTCCATTATGTGATAATTGTGGTAAGAAACACCTCAGTACTTGCCTAAAAGGAATGAGAGTTTGTTACAAATGTAGAGAAAAAGGTCACTAGACTCGTGATTGCAAGGGAAAGAAAGAGGCTGTCAATGTTGAATGCTACAATTGAAGAGAAATGGGGGATTATGAAAAATAATTCCCTAAGATCCAAGTAAACTTACCTCAAAAAAGGCCAAGGGAGCAAGGCCAAGCTTATGTTGTTACTACAGATGAAGTTGAATAATTATTCTATTTTTGTTTTTGGACTCAAGAACTATATTATGGTTATAAGAATAATGTGATATATATAAGGATTGTACTGTAGTACTTGTTGTTTTCATTAAGGTTTTAATATGATTAAGGTAATCATATTTTTAGTATGTGGAAATAAGAGAAACTTTACTTTTTTGGGGAATTTGATGTTACAATTGATTTTGGAATTTAGAGACCTTTTAGAGAAAGTTTGGACAGAGGTATTTTGGATAAATATAAAGGTTGGAATGGATTGAGTTGAACTTTGGATGGTATTGTTTAAGGTTAAAACATTTCTAAAGATTATTTTTGGAATATTATAATACTATAGTTTTAGGAAAAGGACAACCTGCAGGTCAGGGGATAACCCGTCACGTTGGATAAAGCTGCAGGAATCGAACCCACAACCATAGTGCGACGGGCCTTTATTACCTAACACTATCCTACAGGAAGTCCCTGGTTATTACAAAATAGTTTTCCTAATCTAAATGGTATGTGTTAATAATTGGAACCTTGTACTATTAGGATAAATATAATATTTTTGAGTTCTATTATCTTTTTGAGTGAAAGATGAGTTTGTGGTAGAAATTAGTTGAAGGTTGAAACTCTACTTGTCAAGTATATATATATATATATATACCTCTCTCTTATTCTATGAATAAATTAATTATTAAACTTTAGGAAAGGGATATTAAATCAAAAAAAAAAATTATCCTAATACCTTATTTTTTGTTGAACAGATGATATTTTAAATCACCATCGATTGAAGGCTTTGAGGCCCTCAATTTTACACTTGTTTGTGATTGATGACCTCAATCACTCCCAAAAAATATTTAAGTTTTTCCTCCAATTATGTGTCTCTAATTTCCACCAATATTCTCCTAATTGAGATCATAATTTGGTGGTGACTTTTTCATTTCCCTTTCCCTCTTATTAAAGCTAAATTTTATTAACCTTATTTCCGATGTGGGTTTTCCACAAAGGTATTTTCTATTTTCAACCTTTTATTTTAGAATAACAATTTCAAGTTGTGAGGATGAAATTTATTGAAGAAGGGGAGAATGTAATACCCCAATCTTCCACGGTATGCTTCTCTTTCAATAATACAATAGCTTGCATTGTACGCAGGTTAGAGATTCTAACACACCGCGACCAATAAAAGTAGCCATTTTGAATAGTAATACCCACTTTTTGAATTATATAAATTTTATATTTAAAAAAGGACTTCATTTTTGGATTCAGAATATCAAAATTAGCCTAAGTTGATTTTTTGGTATTTTTCTGAGAACATCCAATTTTCAATAAATAGTGAAAAATACTTAAAAACAACTTTTTTAATCAAAATAATTTATAGTTATAAATTATAATATTGAGTGGTTTAAAAGTATAATTAGAATATACTTTTACCATTTTATCCAATGGTGTTTATTATAATTAATTTCACTTTGAAATTGGACATAAACAATTGTCAATCTTTTGATTGATATTGTTTCTTAAAAACACGCTATTTGTTTTGACAACGGGAATTAATTATAAAATTAATTAATGAAACTTATATGTTTTGAATTTTGTAAAATAGACATCATTTTTGAATTCAGAAGATTAATTATAGCTTAGGGTGAATTTTTTGTATTGTTCTGAAAAACATCATTTTTTTATGAATAGTGAAACCACTAAGTGGTAGTCAAAAAAACTGATTTTTCATTTAAATGAAACTTTACCGCTTCTATGAATTGAATTTAAAAAATACAACATACATGGTTGTCATTAGTAAGTAAAATTTGGTTCAATGGGATGAAAATAATTTTTGGGGAATAGTAACTTTGGAGTTTTATTAACCGCGATTAGAGGTAATTAGGGTAATTTAAGGTAAAAATGATATTATAAGAATATAAAAATATCTTGACACATGTCCTACTCTTATTTGATGAGTGATGGCCGACCTAGACAAACCATGGGACGATTTTTGGGATCCCATGGAGCCACTTGGGTAAGATAATGACATTAATACCTTTTATTTAAAGTAAAAATAAAAATGTCACAAACATGTATTGTTTTGCTAAAAAAAATTAGAAGGGGTTATAAAAGTTATATTTTTTACTATAAATATTAATTGGAAAGATAAAAATATTTCCTACATAATGGTAATTTTTTTATAATTTTTAGACATTAGATAAATAAATTTATTTATGACACAATGATGATGCAGTGATTACCTCATTAATGAACGATTTAAATAAAATGAAAAGATAAGGTAAAATTAAAGACTTACACTTGTCAAAAACCTATTGGATGGGTGGATTTAGAACCCTTATCACCTTATATTATAAATATATAATTTTGGGACCTTTATAATCTGAAAACCATTTTATAATAAAATAATATTTTCAATCTTTCCAAAAGAGCCCCTCCTCTCCTCTTATAAAAGGCCCACAACTCTACCACCTTATTCACACCATCAAGGCCATTTGTCTCGGCCAACCTCTACTCAAATACCCTCTAAACTTTCCTCCCTTAATTCTAGAAGACTTACCTTAGGAATAAGGCACTTCAAGAGTCCTTTTGGTTCAAACCAAAGGGAGTTGCCCAAACTAATGGTAACGATTTCTCTTAACTTATTTTCTTTTATTTTACTTCTACAACCCGTAAACTCTTTTTATTCTTTTCTTTTGTAAAAACACCAGTATCCTCAATGTACTTGGATGTTGTTATGAGTAGTATTCTACCTACACTTACACACAACTCCATATAATGGTTGAAGAACATACTGTTTCTGTGGGTGGCGAATTACTGCCTCATGAAACGATGATTGTTCAATATTCTTTTAACACCTCTCATGGTGGACATTAAGATGTAACTATATTTATATATGATATATATTATGTTTATGTTTTCATTCTTCTTCTTTATTTTTCATTTATGGCATACCTTTATGATTTCCATTATGGGTAAACGCGATAATTTTATTTTAGGAAGTGTAGACTACTGCCCTCTCAAAGTGATTTGAATCGTTAATGCCATATGTGGGACATATAAAGGATGGAGTTAATGATATTATATATGATATTATACTTTAATTATAATATACCTTTATATCATCATGATTTAATTCCATTAAATACGAAATATAAATGAAAGTAGCGTTCATGCGTACGTACGGCTTACCGTCTCCATGAACGGTGCATTTCATTTCTTACCTCTAAATGTTATGTAATATTATAAATTCATGTATATACTAGATATATATGATATATATGATATCTAAATAATGAATATAATTCTGGAGATAATGGATATTTTACCACATAAACAACTTGTAATTATAAGAAGTTTATTTTTGACTTAAGTACCAAGGATCGACAAAACAACCGTTATTAAATTAAATGATTACATAATGTTCATAACATGTTAATAAGTGATGTAAAAGGAATAATGAACTTGAAAAAGGTTCTTAAGCAAATATAAATTAACTATAGTTTTTTATTCAGGAGATTAAATAACAATCGAGTCAAGTCGGACACGAGGTAAGAGACTTCGTCTCAATCTCCTTTCATTGAGGCATATTTTGTTTTATACACAAATTTCTTTTATACAGTGTATAAACCCCTTTGAATTTTACTTTTATTAAAAAGGAACCTTTTTATATGAATCGTTTTACTAAACGAAAAAGGAATGTTTTGTCTTACGTATGCGGTGGCAACAAATTCTCCGCCGCCGTGACCATTATTTGAGTTTCGGCTTCCTCTACAAGCCATAACTTTTTTAAAATGAAAAATAAATACCAGGTTTTACTTTTCTTTTATTTTGGTTTTGAAAATGGTTTTGATAATTTTTTGATTATATCAATGTGTTGTATTGATATCTTGTGATTGAAATGTGGAAATGTTATGTTTCCTTTATGCATGTTTTATGTGATACGATTATGTTATGGTTCTTGGGCATTGTTTATGATATGTTTAAATCTTTTCATATAAGGAATTAATTGGACTTAGTAAGTGATGGGTGGAGCCCGCTATAGCTCCTCGATGCATTGGTAGGTCTCATGAGACAAACTAGTGTCTTGGTACAAGGCCTTGACAAAATATTATTTGTAGTCTTGGCATAAGGCCTTGACTATGTGGTTATGATAGTCTGGAATTATGCATTTCATCATTATGAAAGTGGTTATTGATATTTCATGTGAATATTTGACTAGTAGAATATCCATTTGAATAAGTAAATGACATTATTTCATTTTATTTTTGCCATGTTATTCTGAAGTTCAAGTTTAAAAGGATTTTTTTAGTTATCCAATTGACTTAAATGTTTATGCTTGTTTATGAAAGTTTCCTCTATATTGTTATCCTTACTGATCATCTGAGATCACCCATTTCTATGTTTTATTTTTCCTAGGATGTGAAGAAGTGTATTATGATTGACCTGTAGGGATTTTCTAAGGGATAAGTGTGTTCAAAGGGGATAAGATGTTGTTGTTGTTTTTATTTCATGATGTAATGTAAAACTTATGAATGTATCTAGTGTTTCAAGGCTACTAAACTAATTGGTCTTTCAAGAGTTGATCTTTTGTGATCATGCCAATGTTATGTAATAATGCACCGACTCTGGGTAGCTAGGGTCGAGGCGTTACACTGTGCTCTTACCCTGACCTAGTTGTCACATTTTTAATGTAACAACTGGGTCCTAGTGACAGCACTCACACCCCACCATAACAAGGTCGTCGGGTCCTAGCTCTCCAGGTACCACCAGTTTCCCCACGGACATGTGGTCCCCACCCAAGGGTCTACCCATGTACCTGAACGGGTCATCTGACTAATGACAGTCCCCACAGGCCAATGAGGGTGATTGTAACACCTCTTAATGATAAAGGGTTAAATGGCTAAATGATATGACACATGCCAACAAGGTGACCATCCTTTTTGGGATCCTATCTGATTTGAACTCCATAGTTAATCGTGCTTGACCTGGAGTGGTGATCGGGATGGGTGACCTTCTGGAAAGTTTCCCAGGGTGTGTGTGAGTGAAGACAAAGCACACTAGAAAATACATGTGTTGTCCTGTGGGGACTATCAATAGTCACTGGGACCCTATTGTTACATTAAAAATGTGACAACTAGGTCTCGGTAAGAGCACAGACACCTCACCTTAACATTGCCATCGGGTCCCGACCCACCAGGTACCACCTATTTCCCCACAGACACATGGTCCCTACCCTGGGCCCCACCCACATACCTGAACTAGTAATCTAACTATTGATAGTCCCCACAGTCTGACACATGTTCTTTCCAATGTGCTTTGTCTTCACTCACACACACCCTGGAAAACTTCCTAAAAGGTCACCCATCCTGATCACTACTTCAGGCCAAGCACGTTTAACTATGGATTTCTAATCAGATAGGATCCTGAAAAAGAAGGTGCACCTTGTTGACATGAGTCATATCATTTATCCATTTGACCCTTTATCATTCTGGGGTGTTACAATCACCCCCCCCCCCCCCCTTAGAGCACAATGTCCTTGTTGTGGGTCCTAAATCTCAACTCAGGCAGTGCACCGCACTTAAGGCTAGGTACCACCTTTGATACCAAATGTGACAACTGGGTCCCGATAAGAGCACAGACACCCCACCTTGACATGGCCATCAGGTCCCGACCCACCAAGTACCACCAGTTTCCTCACAGACACGTCGTTCCCACCCTAGGGCCCACCCATGTGCCTGAACGGGTCATCTGACTATTGATAGTCCCCACAGGCCAACACATGTTCTTTCCAATGTGCTTTGTCCTCACTAACACACACCCTATGAAACTTCCCAGAAGGTCACCTATCCTGATCACTACTTCAGGCCAAGCACACTTAACTGTTAAGTTCTAATCAGATAGGCTCCCAAAAGAGAAGGTTCACCTTATTGACATGAGTCATATCATTTAGTCATTTAACCCTTTATCATTCAGGGGTGTTAAAGTAGTATATGTTGAATGTAGTATTTTGGAACCATTATGGTCATTAATAGTGATTAGTGATGCCTCTAAACATATTTAACATCCCATTAGTGTTTGTGGGACTCATGAACCAGATCTTTTAACCCTTCATAGATCGGTTCATGGTGGTCTTCATAGGTGACATCCTCATATACTTAGCATTAGAGGAGGATCATGCGAGACATTTTAGGATGGTTTTGTACATACTCTAATGGAACCTATTTTAAGGGAATATCTTGAAGTGTTATATCGAAATTCTAGAGATCCACTTCCTAGGATATGTCATCTCAAAATATGGAGTAGCAGTGGACCCATAACAAGATGAGGCAGTGCTGGTTTGGGATTCACCCTTGAAATTGATCGAGGTGTGAAGCTTCCTTGGGTTAGAATGATATTATTAAAGATTCATACATGATTTATCCTAAATCAATACACCTCTAATTGGTTTAACCTGAAATAGGTATCCTTTTATGTGGATATAGAATCATCATCAGGCCTTTTAAGAACAATAGTTGAGGTTGAATTTCACCCCTATCTTGAGAATATTATAGTATAGTGTTTAGTGTGTGGTGTTCTAACCATAATATTCTTAGGTATACCTTATCATAGAAATATCTTAACTTTATAAAAAGGTTATGGATGTATTTCTTATAGGTTTATGAATTTTTCATATTCTACACTCCTGGGAAGAGGAACATGGAAGAAGATAATCACAGTAGGGAATCCGTTCTGTAATTATTGAGTGAGCCGATGGATCAGTTTAACACTTTTTAGTTGACCCTTATGTACAAGGATGGTGCAGATTCACTTCAGTTAATAGTTTTTTTCCTCCACTTCTTCATCATGTCAAGGAGGCACAACTTCAAGATATTGATCATGAGGTTTTGTGTGATTGGATATTCAATGGACATGCTTTTGATGGATTTTCAGAAGGTGTGGAGAATATAATCCTTTCCAATGATGGATGAGGGTATCATTCATGCATTGATAGGAGGTATTGAGGAAGTTTCATTAATCCCCCTTAGTGTTACATCTAGAAGTGGATAAGTTATGTTGGGGCCTTCTATGTCAGTTTTGATAGTCAAGGGTAAATAGGAGTATTGTTGAGGTAATCTCTTGATGCCTCACCTACCAATAGGTAGTGGTTGAGGTGTTTGGATGGAGGTGGAATTGAAAAATTATCTTCATGGATTTCACAATGGGACTTCCACAATCAAAGAGAGTTCATGACACTATTTGGGTGATCATAGACCAATTAACTAAATCGACCCACTTCATAGCCATTTGAGAGAAAATTTCAATATAGTGTTTGGGACACCTATACATGTAGGATATAGTCTGAATGAATGGAGTTTACTTGATGATTATTTCATGTCATGGTGATTTATTCGCATCAAGATTATGAAGAATATTACATGAGGTTTTGGGACTTAATTTCAGTTGAGCATGGAATTCCACCTCAGACAGATGACCAGACAAAGTAGGCCATTTAGGTTGTGGAGGACATTCTTGGTGATTGCGTATTTGTTTTTGGTCATAGCGGGGAGGATCATCTACCCTTGGTAAATTTTATGTATAACAACATTAACTACTACACCCATAGTGTGAAGCCATTCAAGTTCTTGTATGGTAGACCCTACAAGTCACCATTTTTTTGGTCAAAGACAGAGGATAGAGTTCTTAGGGGCTTAAAGATGGTGCTAATGATGACAGGGAAGGTGCAGATCATCTAGGAGTGGATGAGGGCTACCCAGAGCCATCAAAATTCCTATGTGTACTGACAATAAATTTCTTTGTAGTTCAATGAGGGAGACTATGTGTTCTTAAAGGTATCAGATCAGTGAGGATTGAGGAGGTTTGGCCAAGGAGGAAAGCTATCTTTGAGATTCATTATCCTTTTATAGATACTGCACAGAGTTGGTGAGGTGGTGTACCACTTAGTCCTATCACCATAGTTAGACAGGTTACATTATGTATTCTATGTGTTGCATGTGAGGCAATACATGCATTATCTATCACATGTTATCAACCAGGGTGAGTTGGACATAGAGTATGGAGTTACATTTTGGGGGTGATTAGAGGTGTTCGATGATCAGTAGGTGAAGATCCTTCATGGGTGAGCTTAGTTTCCTCACCTGTATAACTTAGTTTTAATTTTTCATGATGAAAATCCTTGAATTTTGGAATAACTTAATGAATATAAAATTTATGTTTGACAATTTGAAATATTTTAAATCATATTTTCGAAATTGGGTGTGGAGTCGGTGTGGAATTCCAGGGGTTGTGGAGATTTAAAGTTGATATATCAAAAATAATAAATTTATTATATTATGTGCATGAAATTTTTTAGAAATTATGGAATAAATCTTGCATGGTATCTTGTATGGAAAAACTAATACTATCATTAAATCCATAATGTGGGTTTTAACCCAATAACAACATATTATTTCTACACGTAGGGTATTTTGTTTAAGAGCGGATGTAGGAGTATTAATAGAAAATGAATTGATAAATAATTATTGTCTATTAAATGGTTATAGCATATTCTACTATATTTAAACATTAATTTTTCCAAATACTAGGGTTATCTTCATAACTCTAGAGAATAGGATGAGAGGGAACCATGGAGTATTGTGTTGGCAGATGACATCAGGATCGTGGATCGATGGTTGGGATACTGTAGGGATTTTCACCGTTAATGGATTTCTTGGATCTCATTGATGAAAATGATGAAGAATCATTCTTCATCCGTGATCAATCAAATATTAAGGTAGGGATTTTTTTTTGTTTAATCTCCATTCTTAAGGTTCTATGAAAAACATGAATTAAATTATTCAGAAACTAATTAACAGATTGAGAATGTTGATTTGTAGGTTATTTATTTCATTTTCCTAGAATTTGAACTTTGATTTTATTATTTTGATTATCCTCACTATTATTAAAATTTCAAATATGTTTTCTAAATGAACACCTCCTTCATTTGATACTCATTTTTTTGTCTAATTCCTTTCTCCCTCCATTCATAGATGTTCATCATTAGTATTTTGATAGGTCGGTGATTCGACTATACCTAAAAAAACAATCATTGTGAAATCATTTTTGGTATAATGAATCATTTCTACGGGTTAGGTTTTTGGATTGGAGATATTAAAAAGGCTTGTAAGTAATGATGGGAATTCGATGAGGATATGGGTGACAGTGGTTCCATGAGCCGAATTGGGTGGGTATCTTTGGAGTTGTGATAATGGGTGATTTCTGACTAAGGGGTTACTTGAATCCATCCACCAGCGATGACGATGGCCTAATAAAATTCGATTTTAGGTATTATGTCTATGAATCATGGTGGAAGATGAGGCAATAGTGATTTAGGTGAAACACGTGAAATAGACTGGATTTTCAAGAAAATCCGGATATAATTGTTTTGTGGTTCAGAAGAATACACACCATGTGGAGCCCTCTATATAGCTGCTAAGGTTTATGCAGGGAGTTATATATTACTCACTATGTGGGGGACCCACACACTATATGACCCTTATCCATCCATCTTGGAAAGTAAAGGGATTACACACCCAGGAATCCATGTGAACCCAAACACCATGTGTGACGATGCACACCCCATATACTTTGGAAAGTGAATAGGAGTGGGAAAACAACACACATCGAGTGTCTTCCTAACCTCTAGACATCATGTGTTATAAAATCAAGTCATGTACCTAGGGAGGAACATGTCATGTGAGATGGAAGGACGCAGGCAATGTCAGACTTAGAGAGACACATCGTGTGCCCTAGTAGGAAGCATCGTGTAATTCCCCCAAAACAATTCACCTTGTGTACCTCCTTCTTTGGGACTCGAATTTGGGGTCGTGAGTAGTCAACTTTGAGTATAATTCCATATATAATGGGATGATGGTATTAATTTTGAATTTTGAGATATGAAGAAAGGTGATGTAAGTGGTGCACTTCTTCTGATGATTCTTAGCCAATGTTAGAGATCAAGTTTGTTTATCAAAGTGATTCCAAGGATAGTACTCCCCTAACTCACCAGGGTTCGTGTACCCCATATCCTATATACATGTAGAGTAGGTACTCCATAACACTATAGAGGGTTCATTTCCTCTATCAACAGAGTGGTACTCCCCCATCTTAGAGCACCGACGGGGAGTGGGTCCTCTATTGGAGAGTGATCCCTTAGCTGTGGAGCATGATAGTGAGGAGCAGCCCATCCACCCTAATTTTTGTGAGCATGTGCTTGTGTATATACATCTTATGATTTCCTTAATACTTCAACATGTAAAGGACTAAGGATCATAACATCTGAATGAGTTTCATCAACTTAATTAGACCCAATGAGTGAGTTCTCTCAAATGAATGTTACCTTTGAGATTCTAGTAGAATCCTAGGTTTGTGGTGAGTACATGACCTCACCTTGAGACTCAGAGTCCTCCTTGAGAATATATAGGTTGTATTATTTACTCCCTATGATTTTTTATTTTAAGTTGACTCCCTATTTGATGCTTTTTTGGTAATTTTTTGGTGTCCTATTGGAAATGTTTATACTCACACCAACATGGTTTCAGACCACACATGTCATGTCTTATGCAGATGATTGGCCTTTCTACAAAGTCTTAGGATGACCAGGAGAAAGAGGAACATAATTTTGTTACATGGCCGCAGACAGTTCTATGAGTTTTCATCTTGATAGAAGTCCCATTTTTTATTAGGTTGGACTATTTTGTAGTTTTGGTGGGATTTAATTTGATTCTTTTGATTTCTTTCATACCCTTAAGTGTACTATTAGGTGGCTTTAGTTTTTACACATGCATTTTAGTATCAGTTGTTTATCTTTTTTTCATTATACTAGTGTATAGATGTGTGTGTGTGTATACAGGTACTTTAGACTAAGGCCTCCAATTTGTATGATATTCCTACTTGGAACTAGTCTTCATCCCCTGGCCTATTGGAGGTGAGATTGGGGTGTCATTCTTGGCTAACTACCGGCCAGGAAGGTCCTGGTGGGTCGGGTCATGACAATATGCACATATGTGTGTTATTATATGTTATATATTTATATATATTTTATATATTAATATATAAAGTAATATATTTTTTAATTATATATATTAGTATATAAAGTAAAATAAATATATATTAATACTCATTTATTTAGTTATTATTAATTTATTATAATTATATTTTAACTTTTGTGTTTGTATATTTGTATTTATGTGTGTGTGTTAATTTTATATAAATAGAATTTGTTTTTATTGCTTTATGATACAATTATATGTGTAATATTATTAATATGAGTGTGAGTGTGCATGAACCCCAAAATCAGTCCCCCATGAGCCTACACCATATTAATTAATAAAACTCAGCAATCATGGGAGTTCTAACCTGAAACATGTGGGTTAGAACTGAGGGATTGTACAAATTAGTTTGTATGTAATTTATGTTATATAATAGTATAACTCTATATTTATATCTATGATAATATATATGAATATAAATAAAAATTAATATATATATATACATATTAATATATACATATATTAATTTATCAACACACATTCATATATTAATATATAATCTAATACACATAAAATGATATTAATATTTTATAATTAATGAATTAATTACTAATATATATGAATTTCTATACTTATTATTAATTTATTATTAATAATGATAATTTAGTAATTATTTATTATTAAATTAATTATAATTATGTTTTAAATCATAAGTAATGATAATTAATTTAATTATATATATATAATGTTTTGTAATACTATTATACATATACTATCTACATCTCTCTCTCATGCTCTCTCTGTATGTATGTATGTATGTATGTATGCATATATGTATGTATGTATGTATGTATGTATGTATGTATGTATGTATGTATGTATTTATGTATTATATATGCATGTATGCATGTATGTATGTATGAAAATGTGTATGTGTGTATATATAATATAATATAATAGTATTATATGATATTAAAAATAATACATATATCTATGTATATAAATAAATAATACAAACATACACATTTTCATACATACATACATATATGAATAATACATACATATATCTATGTATATATTATTCATATATTGTATTTTTAATAATGTATATAAATAATACATAGATATATGTGTGGGCGGATCATAAGAGGGATAGTTGGGCTGGAAATTATCGCCTGGTTCTCCCTCCACATGTTAGTGTGAGTGGGAGGGGTGCTCTACCACATTGTGTTGGACCAACACGGTGCAACTTCTTGGCAGGGGGTGATGCATCTTCATCGTCTGATCTCACCATTGTAATATCTATTAAAGGGTGATGCGACTCTTTTTATTGTGCATCCTAACATTTTATTCCCATTGAACACTCAGGATCTTCTATTAACCTTCAGTTCATTTTTATTTAAGGCATTTTTCCTCAGTGATTGTAATGGGTTGCCTCTTTTCCCATTTTTAAAAGAGGTTGTCTTGTTTTTTGTTCAATAAATGTGGCTTGACATCCAAATTATTTAGAAAAAACAATGTGTGTGTGTGCACGCACGTGTGTAGACACATACATACATGTGTTTGTGTGTCATATATAAATACTTATAAGTTTGTTTATTTATTTATATAATAAATATTAACTTATATATATTATTATAAATTAATATAAATATACACACAAAAATGTGTGGGTGTAAATTATTAAAAATTTATTTATAAATTTATATATATATATATATATTTGTTTTAAAATGTGGCTAATTTAGTCCAATTTCAAAACATGGTTAATTTTGCTATGTTTTAATGCATGAATAAAAAACACAATAAAAACAAGTTTTTTTGTAGTGATGAAATCCATTTTCTCTTCATTTTAAATTCGATTTCATGAATCATGAAGCCTAGTGAAGCTCTGATACCATTGATGGGTTTCTAATGATTGAATGACACTCATTCAGCATGGAAGAACCAATTAGAAATGTCAAAATCCCAAGACCACCATTTATAAAACCTGAAACTATGAAACCAAAAAATAAACTTTAATGTGTACCTTCCACCAAGGAATGTAACTATTTCTTTCTTTGTTCATATATTATAATAATATCAATAATAGAAAACCATTGAACTTATTCCATGATGTATCCATGATTTGATATGAATCACCCAATGCTTAGGTTAGACTCTCCTTCACACTCATGGTATGGTAGTACATCTCGGTGGCAAAGGATAAAGGAGAAATAGATCTTAAGATAACTCTACATTGCTTAGGAAAGGATCACACACCCATACTAAATGGTAAATATTCCTTATATAATCCTTGGGGATTCTCCCTTAGCCTCTATGGAATTTTCTCATACATTATGAAATATACAAGTAAATTTCTTCGGTTACAACTCTTTGTAACCCTCACCCAAGCTAATTCTCTAGTGTGATTCATCTTCGTGAAATGTTTATAATGATAGTATTGCAAGGAAGAGTATTCAAATTTTAACACTTAACATTCAATATCCTAAATCAATCATAGGCATAATATGAATCATACAATATGATTCATTACCCTATGACTTGTTCATGTCATTCTCTGTGAAAATCCTAGGCAGTGGCTATGATATCACCATATCGTGTTGAACGATATTCCCAAACCAAGAAATAAAAATTTCCTTGGTTTATATATGTTGTACCATATGAAATATCAATATCGTGTGTTATGATATTGACATACACACATTATGTGTGTGTGTGTTTCTTTATAGAATAACTTTGTTACCTTAAAGAACACAATGCACCACATGGCAGTAAGGATAGATGAAGAGGGTGGCATGAGGAAATTCAACATGAGGATTTCAGAAAATAAAGTATGTAGTGTAAGGGGATGGAGGTAAATCGAGCATGAAGTGTGTGTCAAGATAACTAGAGTGCACAATCTAATGACCTGAACTGTTATAAATAAAATTCCCTTATGATTTAATGTTTTATTATGTAATATAGTTATAAAAATACATGAATTTATTTTCTTATATCCAATTTTATTTAAAAGACCATTAAGAATATTAACCATTTATAATATATCCATTTAACAGTGATCACATGATTAGTATGAATAAAGGGATTTAAAAATCCAATTAACTCAGAAAAAGGAATTGATGCCCTCATCTATTAGGATTGTACCCTATGAAGCCCATTTATAGAAGCTTCTGGGAGAGATAGTATCTCTAGGAATTTACCTTGACCAAGCCCAAGTGGATATCCAATAACTTAATCATTATAAAAACCATTTATAGGAGAAGTTAAAGCTTATGGAGATCATGGCCTGAGCCATGTTTTTCGAATGACCTCGTAGAAGTCTCACCGTCACACACCTTAATCTTAGGGCATACTATCACGACCCGTCCCCCGGGGTCTATTCCATGACTACCCTAAGCTCGCCTTCCATAGTCCAGGGGATGACGACTAGCACCGAAAGGTGTATCCCCTAAGACCGGGAATGCATTGCCTTTATATCATGTAAACACACTCAACCAAGCACACAGGAAGATACGAACACAGGTAAACTGTATAGAAAAAGAGTGCTGAAAGTAAGTAAAAAGGGGACAGAATACAAGCCCAACTAGAAAGTACAAGAAAAATTTAAGGTATAAGTAAACTGGAAGAGCTCCTATGAACACCCTCCAAGGATCCTACCTGAAGTGTAGGTACATCTCTCGAATGGTCGTCTCTACGGTACGCCTCGTCTAATGTCCACCTCCGAGATACCTTCAGTCCTAGTCCTCTCATCCTCAGTCAGTGTTGTCTGTCATCTGCACCAAACACAACAAGGTGCGGGCATAGCCAGTGTAGGGGTGAGTATGACGATATACAGTAGGGACCCCGAGACCCTCAAGGTCTCACAAAATCTACAAAGGATAAACCAAAAATCATGGAAACAACTGACAACCCTATGCCCATACATATACCTAAGTTATCAAGTATACCCATCTCAACCATGAGGAAACATAGGGTCCAACCCAAAAGCCTAAAGCTCAAATATTCCACAAAGGTAGGAATACCACGAAGGTAAGTACCACACGGGTATGCCACACAGAAGGATACCACCAAGGTATTACCATGAAGGAAAATACCACTCAGGTACGGACTTAGATCACACCAGGTATAACATAGGTACAGTAGTAGAGATGATTAGATGTAACTAATGAATCATCTTACTCTATTAAGAGGAAGACCCATGAAGGATCCCAAATTGCAGACCCACACAGGATCCTACTACATCGTCAGACCCACACAAGATCGTAGTACAGCGTCAGACCCACACAGGATCCTAGTTCAATGTTAGTACATCGTCAGACCCACACAGGATCCTAATACAACGTCAGTACATCATCAGACCCGGATAGGATCCTAGTACATCGTCAGTACATCGTCATACCCACACAGGATCCTAGTACATCATTAGTATATCGTGAGATCCACACAGGATCCTAGTACATCATCAGTACATCGCCAGACCCACACAGGATCCTAGTACATCATCAGTACATCGTCAGACCCACACAGGATCATAGTACATCGTCAGTACATCGTCAGACCCACACAGGATCCTAGTACATCGTCAGTACATCGTCAGACCCACACAAAATCCTAGTACATCGTCAATACATTGTCAGACCCACACGGTATCCTAGTACATCGTCAGTACATCATCAAACCCACACAGGATCCTAGTACATCGTCAGTACATCGTCAGACCCACACAAGATCCTAGTACATCGGCAGTACATCTTCAGACCCACACAGGATCCTAGTACATTGTCAGTACATCGTCAGACCCAGACAGGATCCTAGTACATCGTCAGTACATCGTCAGACCACATAGATCCTAGTACATCGTCAGTACTTTTCCAGACCCACACATGATCCTAGTACATCATTAGTACATCGTCAGACCCACACAGAATCCTAGTAAATTGTCAGTACATCATCAGACCCACATAGGATTCAAGTACATCATCAGTACATCGTTAGACCCACACAGGATCCTAGTACATCATCAGTACATCATCAGAGCCAGCTACAGGGTACCTGCACTAAGCTTGCTTGTCTCCAGAAGAGTCTGCTCATCAAGCTACTGGTCGATACTTCAACCGCCACTAAGTCCCATGAAGAATTATCCCAATGTAACTCCACGTAAAAGAGGTCTCAATGAAACAAATGGTGCATCAATCGGAGGCCCAGTCTATAACTTATTAGCCTTTTAGTCCCCAGGCCCCGGTTGGATTCGTGCTCGATCCAACCTGACTGTACCACAACTTTATACAATTCTCAAGTGGGGTATACCAAAAAGACCATATCGCTCTAAGGTTTTCTAGTGTCGCAAACGGTTCATCAAATGGACGCCCGGTGCCAAAGTTATAGCCGAAAGAACGTATAGGTTCGAAACTGGTCCAGGTCTAGTTTGACCCGGCATGGGCCAACCCAACCCAGCCCGCTGAGTCTAGCCCGGCCCTCACTGGACGGCCCGGCCTGGATGCGTGTCGGGGGGGGGGGGGGGGGGGGGGGGGGTCACGCGCCCCCCGCTTTGACTCACTAAACAGCTTCAACCGTTCGGTCTCCAGGCAGTATGCGGGGGCAGTTGCGCTGCCCCTCCGCGGCCGACCGAACGTCGGCCGCCTTCCGCCATCCGTCACGGCCGGCAGGGTAACGGCCCCTTGCTCCGACGGCGGCGCGTCGTATGCCGCCCCTCCACAGCCAGCCTAACGTCAGCCGCCCTCTGGACACCGCTGCATCTGGCAATACCCAGCCACCCTCCTACCTCTGTATGATCTCTTCCTCTACCGGCGGTACGGGCGCACGCCGTCCTGGTTCCGTGCGACTAGCCCGAGATGCGGTCGCCTCCTTTATCCACCGCGAAGAATACAACAACCATGAAGAATAGTGGAGAGATCGTGCCGTGTTCGTTTGGCTCGTACCCTCCTATTAGTTCAGTAGAGGGTGGATCAAGAGGATTAATTCAACTCAAACCACAAAAAACAACAAAACCCATACCTCGAAGGTTCGTTGATGCGTCTCATGATGAAGAACGGTGAAGACGAAGAGGGTGCCAACGATCGTCACTTCCTCAATCACGCTTCCAAAGTCAGCTCATGTGTCATCCTCTTTCTTGATTCTGAAGAACATTCTTCAATGGAGATGAGTTTCTCCAAGTTCTCCCAAGCCTCTAACTTTGCCAACGATTTCTCCCAAGGAAAAATTAAGAGCTAATAAAATATGTTTCATCAATTTAATTGTTGGCACAAATTAAATTGGCATCATTAATTTTGATGAGGTTAACATAATTAATTTAGGGGAAACCTAAAGTCACCTCCCTCATTAAAGAGGGATTTCAAAAGTTGGGTGGTCCCCACCTTTAAGAATTCAAATTGGGGGGTTTTACTTCGGGTGGTCCCCACCTCCAAGGATTTGAATTTGAAGGATAAAAATAAAATAAAAGTTATTTTATAATTTCATTTTTATTCCACAAAAAACACGAAAACTAACTTTCACCCCCGACAAACTATCGCTGAGGTGAAAGTCTCCTTAATAGAATACCAGTGTTGTGAGTTCAACAGTGTCCTCGGATTTCAATTCCGCGTACCGATTCAAAAGTTACAAAACTCTGCTCGCGCATTTACTAAATGTACCCAAAAAAAGTTTAGAAAATTACTAACAGTCACACTCGACCCGCGCCAGTTGAGGTTAGGCTCCGCCCAAGTGAAACATGCCCCAAAGAACCCAATGGTACTCTCGGATTTCCAATACGAGTTACCGTTTAAAAGTTATAGATTTTACAATAAAATAATTGTCACTTAATTATTTTATTTACGGCCAAAAACTAACTTTCACTGGTGGCCCACGCCAGCCTAAGTTAGTATATATTTAAATAAATAATTCCCTCACGAGTTTAGTGGCGGTATCATATTTTCAATCTGAGCTACCATTTGTGAGTTATAATCATTTTAAAAATAAAATAATTTATTTATTTATTTTATTTACGGTTATTCCATTTTTGGGGTTTCTCACAGGAGGCCCGGGCCGACTAAAATTAAGTCACGCCTAGGGTAAACCCACCATCCTGAATGCAACGGTGCCCTTGGATTTTTGATTTGAGTTACTATTTAAGAGTTATTCTACTTTTTCTGGAAAACTTCTTACGCGCGCTAATTAAAACTCAACCAAACTTCGACGGATCATTTCGGAAACTCCGGGCCTCAGAATCACGCGCTGTCAGATTTCATGGTCTCAAAATAATTCCATATAATTAAAAAATTATACGGAATTTCTGGGGCATTAGATTCTTCCCACCTTAGGGATTTAGGTCCCCGAAAGCCACAACAAAGGAAAAAAACCTAAAGAGGGTACTGAGCACGAATCTGAGTCTCCTACTCCCATGTGCTGTCCTGGAGGTTCCTGTGCTACCAGCGTACATGTACCAAAGGTATCGATCACCCATGAAGGACTTTATCCTGTCGATCCTCAATCTCCACTGGAACCTCCATAAATGACGCCCCATCTTCTAAGTCCAGCTCGACGTGGTCGATGATGTGAGATGGGTTTACACGTATCCCCTCAGCTGGGAT
This sequence comes from Viscum album, assembly GCA_963277665.1. Classification (NCBI taxonomy): domain Eukaryota; kingdom Viridiplantae; phylum Streptophyta; class Magnoliopsida; order Santalales; family Viscaceae; genus Viscum; species Viscum album. The sequence continues at coordinate 164,169,304 of OY728153.1, forward strand.
ACGTGGAAGACATCGCGCACCCTCTCTAATAGTGGTGGAAGATCCAAGTAGTATGCCACCGTGCCTACCCTCCGAAGGATCAGAAAAAGACCGATATACCTCGGTGATAACTTGCCCCCTCGGACAAATCTCCGCAAACCTCATTGAGTTGAGACCCATAGGAAGACATGATATCCCTCCTCCTATCGGCATAAGACTTCTTCCGGCTCTGAGAAGTTTTCACTTGCTAACAAGTGAGGCATTGTGATACAAAATCTACCACTGCTTTCTTCATCCATGGACACCAGTACTAATACTAATGGTCCTGGAACATCTTCACCACACCAAGATGTACCACCAGATTAGACGTATAGAACTCCCTCAACACCTCATTTTGTAGTGCTACTGGTACCATGGTACGTCCTCTGAAGAGGACGACATGCTCCCCACCTTCATAAAATCCATCAGGTGCCTACCCTGAGGATATATGAGCACGTCAAGCCTCACAGTCATCATCCCCACACTGCACCTCCCTATCTCACTGAAGAAGTTGGGGAGTTACTATAAGAGACTAAATAAAATATACTTCATTTCGATCCACAATGGATATCTGCAAAGTGGATAGATTCTATGTCGCCTCACTCAGCAGCTGCTGACCAAACCTCCTACTAAGTGTGTCTGCAATCACGTTACCTTTACCAGGAGTAAAGATTATCTCAAAGTCATAGTCCCGGAGGAACTCTAGCCACTCTGTTGGGAACTGAAAACTCAAAACTCCTAATACTATGAGGGTAAGGTTGGACAACTCAAGAGTGATCGGTTGCACCCTCCTATGCATGAGATTATCTTGTGCTGTATGGGTTTCCTTTTTCATCGACTAAGGAAAACCTCATCCCAATGTTGTAGATAAACCACAACCTTTTTGCCTAATACATTCGATCTGAGTATGAATTGTGGATGTCCAGTCATACCCAAACTAACATCGTAAGGCCTCGATGCTGCCATCAAGAGATTCAAACCGAAACTATCACCTCAAGGGTCAGATCACACTATCGGCATAAGTGTGATTATCGAGTGTCCTCCTAAAGGTATCTCCAGACGTGAGGGTCAAGTCAATGGTTTAACCGGAAACTCTAGGTCTTGGACAAGATTCTTGGACGGAAGAAATGATTGGTACCTATGTCTATTGATATGATAGCTAGTAGTAAACATATACCATACCTCGAATCATTCCTAGAGCCCTTGGATCGTACTCCTTGACCGCATGTAGCTACTCTCTTCCCCTGTCCTCCGGCTCCTTGAGCCTGGCAGGGACCACAATGGGGGGTGGTTGTAACATTTCGAAATTTACACCACCTCATGCTGCTCCCCTAGCTCTGCTTCCACGTCTGCAGCCCTACAGATTCATCTGTCCCTAACACTTCTTCTTCTTGAAACATTTTTTTACATGCCCAAGTCTCTAAGACTGGCACCAGTCTCCTACTTTCCCACTACTAACATTCACTAGATGCATCCGCTTAGACAAAGAATATTCAACCACAAAGGTTCTCTCTAGAACCCTAACATAAGTAGGAATGCATAGAGGAATAGTGCTAGCTCGGATGTTCCTAAAGACACCTCGCTCAGAGGTCTGAGATTTGAATCATTGATCATATCATATTCATCGAGTACCAGGAATGATCGGTGCGCCTCGATGAATACTCCACTACCGATATGTTGTTCCGCTAAAGCTATAGAAGCTCTAGAGAACTGTCAGCCACCTCCTCAAGCCATTCCTCAGCCGCCAGTGAGTCGGGCTCACCTCGGAACCTGAGGGGTATCTGATGCTGAATCACACATAAGGCACTAAGCCTATATGTGTCTTTTACTGGTATCGTCAGTTGTAACTGTTGACCAACGGGTAGTGATATAGCTGACACACTACCCGAAGGTACTATCTCGGGTAACGGTCCATGTACCGAAGCCTCGTCACTATGCGGACCATCCTCATGGTCACTCACTATAAAAGACTAGAAGCTAAGATCACCATCTGCTCTACTGGTGTCTCAACTAGGCAAAAAACTATGGCCATAGCCTCCAGCCAGCCCTCAGCTGCCTGGGAATCTGACTTGCCTCAAAACCTCAGAGGCCTATGCTGTTGGAACTCGTGAAATGCGCTTAGTCAGTGTGCACCATCTGCAAGTGTATCTGGTGGTAACTATTTCCCAGTGGGTGGTGGTGTTGCTGGTACACCACCCGAAGGTGCCAATATAGTAAGAGGGCCCTGCATCGGAACCTCGTCGCTCGGTCGGTCATCATCGTGTACTCTCTCAGGAATCTTAGCTTGTTGTCTACGCAGCGGAATCCTGATAAGGAACAGGTGTTCCATGGTCATTAAGTTATACCTGGTGAGCTGACTAAAAGAAAACACAAGAAAACTTTTCAAAACACACACCCAATCAGTGTTTTCATGCACTAAGTCAGAAATCAAAAGTCAGGGTCCTGGTGTATGGATACGTCGGTCGACGCACCATCACTGGATTCCCTAAACTGATAACCACACTCACTACACTTAACAATATTTCCGTTTAAAAGACCAGAGTCCTATGTTCTAGGGTAGAACTGACTCCTCTGATACCAATTTTTCACAACTTGTCCCTCGGGGCTCGTGTCATGACTACCCCAAGCCCACATTCCATAGGCCAGGGGCTGGAGACTAGCACCGAAAGGCGTATCCCCTAAGACCAGGAAGGCATTGCCTTTATATCCTATAAACAAACTCAACCAAGAACACATCAAGATATGAACACAAGTAAACTGTATAGAAAAAAAGTGTTGAAAGTAAGTAAAAAGGGGCCAGAATACAAACCCAACTGGAAAGTACAAGAAAACCGAAAGGTACAAGTAAACCGGAACAGATCTTGTGAACACCCGCCAAGGATCCTACCTGAAGGGTAGGTACAGCTCTCGAACAGTCGTCTCTGCGGTACAACTCGTCTAATTCCACCTCCGAGCTACCTCTAGTCCTGGTACTCTCGTCCTCAGTCAGCGTTGCCCGTCGTCTTCACCAAACACAACAAGGTTCGGGCATAGCCCGTGCAGGCGTGAGTATGACGATACTCAGTAGGGACCCCAAGACCCTCAAGGTCTCACAAAATCCACAAAGGATAAACCACAAAGCATGTAAACAACTGACAACCCTATTTAGGTATATGCCCATACATATACCTAATTTATCAAGTATACTCATCTCAACCATGAGGAAACACAAGGTCCAACCCAAAAGCCCAAATCTCAACTATTCTACAAAGGTAGGAATACCACAAAGGTAAGTACCACATAGGTATTCCATAGAGAAGAATACCACCAAGGTATTTCCACGAAGGAAAATACCACTCAGGTACGGACTCAGATCACACTAGGTATAACATAGGTATAGTAGTAGAGATGATTAGATGTAACTACTGAATCATCTTACTTTGTTAATAGGCATACCCGTGAAGGATCCCAAATTGCAGACCCACACAGGATCCTAGTACATCGTCAGACCCACACAGGATCCTAGTATACCGTCAGACCCACATAGGATCCTAGTTCAATGTTAGTACATCGTCAGACCCACACAAGATCCTAGTACAACATCAGTACATCGTCAGACCCACACAGGATTCTAGTACATCATCTGTACATCGTCATACCCACATAGGATCTTAGTACATCGTCAGTACATCATCAGACCCACACAGGATCCTAGTACATCATCAGTACATCGTCAGACCCACACAGGATCCCAGTACATTGTCAGTACATCCTCAGACCCACACAGGATCCTAGTATATCATCAGTACATCGTCAAAACCACACAGGATCCTAGTACATTGTTAGTACATCGTCAGACCCACACAGGATCCTAGTACATCGTCAGTACATTTTCATACCCACACAGGATATATTACATCGTCATTAGATCGTCAGAACCACACAGGATCCTAGTACATCGTTAGTACATCGTCAGTACATCGTCAGTACATCATCAGACCCACACATGATCCTAGTACATCGTCAGTACATCATCATACCCACACAGGATCCTAGTACATCATCAGACCCACACAAGATCCTAGTACATCGTCAATACATTGTCAGACCCACAGATGATCCTAGTACATCTTCAGTACATCGTTAGACCCACACAGGATCCTAGTACATCATCAGTACATCATCAGACCCACAAAGGATCCTAGTACATATTTATTACATCATCAGAACCACACAGGATCCTAGTACATCATTAGTACATCGTCAGATCCAGCTATAGGGTACACGCACTAAGCTTGCTCGTCTCTGGGAGAGTCTGCTCCTCAAGCTAGTAGTCGATACTCCAACTTCCATAAAGGCCCACGAATAAGTATCCCAATGGACCTCCACATAAAAGAGGTCTCAATGCAACAGACGGTGCGTCAATCGGATGCCCAGTCTGTAAGTAATTAGCCTTTTAGTCCCGAGGGCCCGGTTGGATTCATGCTCGATCCAACCTGACTGTACCCCAACTTTATCCAAATCTCAAGTGGTGTAAACCAAAAAGGACCATATCGCTCCAAGGTTTTCTAGCACCAAATATGGTTCTTCAAATGGATGTTCAGTGCCAAAGTTGTGGCCGAAATAATGTATAGGGTTGAAACTAGTCCGGGTCTGGTCTGACCCCATCGGACCGACCCGGCCTGGCCGCATGTGGGGGGGAATCGCACGTCCCCCACTCCTACTCACCGAACGGACGAAGCTATTCAGTCGCCAGGAAGCACGCGTGACCCACTTGGGTCCCGCTCGATCCAGCTCGTCCGGCCGAAACTTCCGGCCCTTGTCCTCCTGGCGGCGCGTCGTGCGCCGCCCCTCCGTGGCCAGTTGAACGTCAACCACCTTCCGCCATCCTCCGCGGCTAGCAGGGTCACGGCACCTTGCTATGAAGGAAGCACGTCGTGAGCCACCCCTCCGCAGTCGGCCGAACACTGGCCTCCCTATGACCACCGTCGCGGCTGGCAATACTCGGCCGCCCTCCGGCCTCTGCGCACTCTCTTTCTCTACCAGCAACACGAGCATGTGCCGCCCTAGTTCTGTGTGACTAGCCCGAGAGGCAGCTACCTTCTTTCTCTACCATGAAGAATACAACAACCATGAAGAATAGTAGAGGGATCGGGCCGTGTTCGTTTGGCCCATACCCTCCGCATTAGTTCGGTAGCAGGCGGATCAAGAGGATTAATTCAACTCAAACCATGAAAAACAACAAAACCCCTACCTCTAAGGTTCGTTGATGTGTCTCACGATGAAGAATGGTGAAGTCTAAGAGGGTGCCAACGATCGTCGCTTTCGCAATCATGCTTCCAAAGTCGGCTCATGTGCCATCCTCTTTCTCGATTTCGAAGAACGTTCTTCAATGGAGATGAGTTTCCCCAAGTTCTCCCAAGCCTCTACCTTTTCCAACAATTTCTCCCAAAGAAAAATGAGGAGCCAATAAAATATGTTTCATCAATTTAATTGTTGGCACAAATTAAATTGGGATCATTAATTAGATGACATTGGCATAATTAATTTAGGGGAAACCTAAAGTCCCCTTCCTCATTAAAGAGGTAGTTCAAAAGTTGGGTGGTCCCCACCTTTAAGAATTCAAATTGGAGGTTTTACTTCGGGTGTTCCCCACCTCCAAGGATTTGAATTGGAAGGATAAAAATAAAATAAAAGTTATTTTGTATTTTTATTTTTATTCCACAAAAAACATGAAAACTAACTTTCACCCCCGACCAACTACCGTCGAGGTGAAAGTATACTTAAGCGAATATCAGTGATGCGAGTTCAACGATGTCCTTGGATTTCAATTTTGCGTACCGGTTCAAAAGTTACAAAATGCCGCTCACGCGTTTACTGAATGTACCCAAAAAAAAGTTCGGAAAATTATTAACAGTCGCCCTCAACCCGCGTCGGTCGAGGTTAGGCTCTTCACAAGTGAAACATGCCCCAATGAACTCAATGGTACTCTCGAATTTCCAATCTAGGTTACCATTTAAAAGTTATGGATTTTACAATAAAAAATGGTCACTTAATTATTTTATTTACGGCCAAAAACTAACTTTCACTGGTGGCCCGCACCAGCCAAAGTTAATATCTACTTAAATAAAGCATGCCCTCACAAGTTCAGCGGTGGTCTCAGATTTTCAATTCGAGCCACCATTTGTGAGTTATAAGCATTTAAAAAATAAAATAATTTATTTAATTATTTTATTTACGATTATGCCATTTTTGGGTTTTCTCACAGGAGGCCCGTGCCAAGTAAACTTACATCACGCCTAGGGTTAAACCGCCATCTTGAATGCAACGGTGCCCTCGAATTTCTGATCTGAGTTACCATTTAAGAGTTATTCCACTGTTTCAAGAAAACTACTTACACGCGCTAATTAAAACTCAACCAAACTTCGATGGATCATTCTGGGCACTCCAGACCTCGTAATCACGCGCCGTCAGATTTTTTGGTCTCGAAATAATTCTATATAATTAAAAAATATATACTGAATTTCTGAGACATTACACGTACGCTGGTGTATTAAAGGGATATGTATCAATACCATAGAAAATTTATTATTTAAATAATTTTTTAAAGAATAATGAATATATTTTCATCCTATTATTGTTAATTTGTAAATGATTTTTAGTTTGATACAATAAATCACAAATTGTATTTTTAGTTAATATTCAAATTAAATTAATGAATTTATGAATTAATGTATTTTTAAAATAAATAATATTTTAATAAAATATTAATTATAAATAATTTTTACCAAACATAAATGATCTTATAATTTTTATGAAGTCAAATATAATTTTTTATTAGGGTTCAAAAACTATTATTGTCAAAAACTCGTCATTTTCAATAAATATTGGTTATTATTTTTTAAAAGTGAAAAAGCACATATTTATAAAAGTTTTTAGATAAAATTAATATTATTTTGGGAATTATAACATCAAAATTATCCAATGTTGAATTTTTCATAATTTTCTGAGACAGTTGAATTTTCAGGTAAAAAGTAAATATTGTATAAATAAATGGTGCGTTTTATGATATCATAATGGCCGAAAAATGATTTAATAAATATGATAATGGGTATAATTGAACAAATATATATTTTACTATTATAATAATGTGATTTTATTTTTATTTTATTAATTTTATAAAGCCTTTATGAATCCTCCAAAAAATATAATATATTTCATGATTTTAAATTCATTTCATTAAAAGTGTGACTCACCTCCACATAAGTAAGGGTAATATTTTAATAAGTTAGTCCCTTTTTCTAATAAAATAATTCAAACCTCCCCACTTTTTCTGAAACCATGGGAAGGTTTGTTGTTTTGAATATTTTATTATATAGAGTCCAAAACCTAAGTTTGTGAAATATTAAAGAATTCTCCCCTCATTTCCTATATAAACTCACCCAAACTCCCATTTATTTTCACAAAAATCCTTGAAGCACGTCCTTAATCTGAAATACTCTCTCTATAATCCTCAAGAGGTTCCCCCAATCTCCTAAGAATACCCTTTCAATTTTTTGGTGTCATACTCGTAAGGTAAGGTATCCTCTCTTTCTCACTTTTATTCAAGAATATACTCTATTTTATGCCCTTTTATTTTTAATTCCTAATGATGGGGTATATTTTTTTACCTCCCCCATACTTACCTTATGATGTATAAATGATGATATACCCCTTTCTCTCTCATTAATCCCTCCCAAGTGCACCTGTTATCATGTTAAATTTTCATAAGAGTTCTTCCTTCGTCTTCTTTAATCAAGTTTCTTTGTTATCATATGCCTTCTATTTCCAATTCATAATGATGGGACATGTTTTTACATGACCCTATTACTATCCATTTTATTTCCAAATTATTATATACCATTTCTGTTTTCATCAACACTTTTTATGATTTTTTTAAGTTACACTGTTAGGTTGTAGAAATTTTACCATGATTTTCCATTCCAAAGAAATTATATAGTGAACATTATACCCATTTCATATCAATGGTGTTAAACATTATACAGTTATTATCCTTTTAATTGCTACTTTCATGTATTTATTACACATTCCATTATCTTTTAATAAGTTGGGATGATGAATGAATCCATGTTGTACGATCTATGTGGCACACTTAAGCGTGATAATTAAATGAAAGTGACGGGTGAGCCTGAAATTATATAGTGCTTCAATACATTGGGTAATGTTTAGTATCATGATATTTCATGTTGGAACAAGGAGTGAACCTGATTCATTTATAGTACTTTTTCCATTATGTTGACTTTGCGGTTATCCTTGACCTATGATGCAGTGTTTAAGTTGATGCCACATTTCCCATTTTGCCTTTATATTATCATGTATTATCATTCATGTTTATGATTCCTACTCTTTTTATGACCCTTGATATGCCTATTGTCTAAATTTTTTTACCTTATGTCATTTTTATTCCCTTACTGGAATTTATAGCTCACCCATTTCTTATATATTTCTTCAGGTTATCCCATTCAGTTTTAAGTGCAAGCAAGTTAAAGAAGTTTTCAATAAAGATGTTGTGTTTCATGTTTTAATTTGTAATGTAAAGTGCCTAATTCCCAAGGACACTAGAATTATCAATATTTTGGGTTGAATTAAGTGTAATTTTATATAATAAATCACATGTTAATGTGTAATAATGGGAAAATTTTCTATAGTTGGTATCAAAGGAAAAGTTTAGTTATTTTTGGGATTAGGATTAGAAAACTCTAGAAAAAGCCTTAGGAATAAGACTAAGTATAAGAAAAACATACCTAAATTTTGGTAAGTATAGAGTAAATGATTTATAAAGAAAATACATCCTTGTATGGATACTACAAGTATATGTGGTTCTGGGACAGATGTAGCTAGGGGTAACAACTCTGATAAGGTGTCTGACGCATGACTCGGGGTAACCTGGTACATGATAGCGGCCTTAATGCACACCTTGTTTGACACTCCCAGGGAATATGATTTAGTAAATTCATAATCTCATTATTAACCATTATTAAAGGGACAAAAAAAATTCCCATAATAATATATTCTAGGAAATAGATCTTGGATAACAGATATTGAATCCTATAAATTCATAAGTTAAGGAAATACATGAAATTTATAAGTTATCTCTTTAATGTATTTGAATAACCCTTTATGTGTTTAAAATATTAAATATACTCATCCCTAATTTTCATTTTATTCTTGCCAATGTCTGAAAATATGAGAAATCAGGTAAACAATCAATGTGAAGGGCAATGTGATGACTACCCCCAACAATATGCCCTACCCGATGGGAGTAGGAATCGTAAACTTCATGATGATACTCTCTCAAATGAATTGGGTTCTGAATAGAAAACTTGATCAAGAGGAGAGTCCAAAAACCCCTAAGAGAGAAAAATCCATAATTTAGATCTTCATGTGTCAAATTTTTACTACTTTCAATGGATCATCTGATCCCTTAATTGTAGAATAGTGTATTAACTCCATTGAAAATATATTATCTATCCTTAAATGATCCTAAAAATGGAAGGTTCTTCTTCTTGTTTATCATATGTAGGTTGAATCTGATCAGTGATGGACATTAATCAAAAATATGAATCTTTATGAAGAGATTGAAGTGATGGGGTGGAAGGATTTCCAAAAAAAATTGATAAATATTTTCCTCACACTCTTCATCTTAAAATGGAAAGAGATTTCCTTGCACTCAATAAAAGATGTAAAAAATATATTGGGGTGTAAGACTAAAAATTCACAAGACCTACAAGATATGCCTCTGGTTTAGTTATTACCCTCGAATGCAATATTGAACACTTCTTCGGTGGGCTAAAACCTAGCCTATGAAAAGCCTTGATGATATGAGACTTTGATAGCTATGAGAAAATTGTTTGATGTTCCCTAAAAGTAAAAAATAGATATTGTATAATCTCAAGGGTATCATGGGGATAAGAAGTGGAAAGTGGAATTTAATTATACTGGTTCAATATAAATATCTAACAGTGCCACGAAATTTCAACACCCCACTTGTCAAAAGTGTCGAAATAAGAACCCCAAAAATTTCCTAAAGGGGATGAGGAAATGCTTTAGGTTTGGGAAGGAAGTTAACCTAGACAACGATTGCTAACAAGAGAAACCTACTACTGCGATAGAATAAAGGAATGCTCCAATTAACCCTCAGTGTACTATTCATTGCTACATCTATTAAGAACCAGAGCATTTTGCAAACCAATTCACTAATACAAGGGTTTTCAGAGACAACCAACAACCTCCAAGGCAGGAAGGGGGAGATTTTTCCATCACTACTACTGAAGTGAATCCCAACAATGAAGTGGTGAAAGGTATGCTAGTTATTTATTCAATAATATCAAACATACATTTTGATTCTGGTTCTACGTATTCCTTCATGTCAGGAAAGTTTAGTAGAACTATTCAAACACCACCACAAATCATGTAAGTAGAGATGTCGGTGAAAATAGAAAATGGGAAAATTATTTCATCCAAAGTAAATAACTCCTCCCCTATCAAAGTTTGTGATCTGGATTTTCTAGTGAATCTATTCATACTTCATTTGGTGGAATTTTATGAAATCCTAGGCATGGATTTTATTTACCTATATAGAGACTACATAAATTTCTGAGAAAAGGAAATCACTCTCCATATCAAAAATCATCCACTGATTCTGTACAAATGCAAGGAAATGTATTAATCTTCTTTAGCATCGACATCTCAAGAATAGATATTATTTCCCTACAAGTAATTATATCTAGCTCAAATGATTTATTCTAAGGAAAGGATCATCCTTGAATACATCCCCATTGTGACGGAATACACCTATGTGTTTCCTAGGGAATTTTATGGTCTTCCTCCTAGCTGATAATTTGTATTTTCAATTGAGCTTATACCTAGGGTGTTACCATTATCCAAGAATCTATATAGAATGGTTGTTGTGGAACTTGATGACCTGAAAAAAACTACCAGAGATTTTGGATAAAGGGTTTATATGCCCAAGTACTACACTATGGGGTGCACCAGTCCTTTTCATCAAGAAGAAGGATGTGTCGATGCACCTTTGAATTGATTATCATGATATCAACAAGATCACAATAGAGAACAAGTATCCTCTACCATGGATTAATGACTTGTTTTATCAGCTATGTGGAGCACAATACTTCTCCAAGGTGGATCTATGGTCAGGATATTACCAAGTTAGGGTGAAGGAGGATATCCCCAAGACTGATTTTCATACAAGGTATATAAACTATGAGTTCATAGTAATACCTTTTAGAATCACTAATTCTCCATCAATATTCATGTAATTAATGAATAGAGTCTTTAGAGATTACCTCAACAAATTTTCGGTATTATTTATAGATGATATTCTAATATACACCAAAATAAAGGATGATCATGAGGAGTATCTGAGTACTATGTTAAAGACCTTGTGAAAGTAAAAGATTTATGAAAATTATAGAAAATGTGAGTTCTAGTTGAAATAAGTATCTTTCTTGGGGAATAACATCACAAGAAATGGGCTATTTGTGGAACCTTCAAAGATAGAAGCAATTGAAATATGGATGAGGTCAACATCTTTGACATATTTCTATAATTTCCTTGGATTAGCTAGGAATTATTACTGATTTATGATAAACTTATCATGATTTTAAATCCCTCTATCCAAGTTAACTCAGAAGGTTGTAAAGTTTTCTTGGAATGATGTATATGAATAGAGATTCAAGGAGATAAAAGGAAGCTTATCACTAACCTTATTCTTACACTACCCTTATGTGTATAAATTTTCATGGTATTTAGCGATGATTCAAAAAAGGGCATGGGATGTGTGTTAATGCATAATGAAAAAAGTGATAGCCTATTCTTCAAGGCAGTTAAAGATTCATGAGAAGAACCACCCAACACATGATTTGGAGTTGGCTACAGTGATATTCACTTTAAAAATTTGGTGGAATTACCTCTTTTGGGAGAAGTGTGAAATATATATGGATAAAAAAATCCTCAAGTATATATTCATACAAAAAATAGCTGAATACAAACCAACAAAGATGGTTAGATATGATCAAATACTATTACTATTCAATTCACTATTACCCTAAGAAAGTGAATAAATTGGAAGATACTCTAAGTAGAAAGGATCCATCAACTCTATCATTGATAAGAATTGAGAAGGATCTAATATTCTTATACCTGAATGGGATGGAAATGGGAATCATAAAGAAAGGAACATTATCAATCCTTTCACAAATGATTGATCAACCATATCTTCTGAAGAGTTTAAAGGATGATCAAAGAAATGATGCGGTAATTTAGAAGAAAGTGGAAACTATAAGAAAAGATAAATCCTTAGATTTTGTTGTTAATGAAGAAGGAGTTGTAAGATTTGGGTCAAGAATATGTGTACCATAAAATCCTAAGTTAAAGAATGATCTATTGGATGATACACATGTTTCAACATTCTCCATCCACCTAGGAAGCACAAAGATGTATCAAGATATCTGATAACACTATTGGTGGGACAATATGAAGAAGGAGATCATGGAATATACATCAAGTTGTCTTTTATTTCATCAATTGAAAGTTGAAAGGAAAAAATCTAAGGGGATGATGCAACCATTACCCATACCTACATGGAAATGGGAAAACATCGCCATGGACTTTGTCACTAGTCTTACAAAGACATAAAGAGGGAATAATGTTATATGGGTTGTGGTGGGTAGTCTTACAAATAATTAAAACTTCATTGCAATACAAGAGGAATTATCATTGGATCTACTTCCATGGATATACATCAGATAAGTGGTCAGGCTGCATAGAGTATCACTATCGATTATATCCGATCAAGATCTAAGATTCACCTATATCTTTTGGAAAAGTCTTTAGCATGCTCTAAACACTGGTTTGAACTTCATCATGGATTATCACCCTCAAAATGTTTTCCAATTAGAGTGGACTATCCAGAAACTTGATGACAAATTGATAGAATGTTTAATTGACTTTAAAGGAGGATGAGATCAACATATTCCTCTAGATGATTTCTCTATCAACAATAGTTTTCACTCTAGAATTAAAATAGATCCCTATGAAGCCCTTTATTGAAAGAGGTGTATGACACCTATATTTTTAGATGAATTTGGTGACTAAAAACTACTAGATCCTAAAATGGTTGAGGAAATGTTGGAGAAGGTTAAGGTCATTCAACAGTACATCAAGGCTGCTCAAAGTCGATAGAAGATCTATGCTGATAATCATCTACAAGACTTAGAGTTTGATTTTGAAGACATGGTATTCCTCTGCATATCTCCATGGAAGAAAGTGATGAGATTTGGGAAGAAGGTAAATCTTATTCCAAGGTACATCGGCCCTTTTTAGATCCTTGATCGCATCATAGGGGTGTCCTATCAACTAGAACTCCCACTGAACATATCTCAAGTACATGGCGTATTCCATGTATCCCTCTTGAGAAATTACATACCAGACCCCTCACATGTACTCAATCTAGATGTGGTACCATTTTAGAATGACCTTTCCTATGAGGAGTCTCCAGTGAAGATCTTAGATCATAGAGACAAAGTTATATTAAATAAGACAATTCACCTTGTCAAAGTGTTGTGGAGAAACCACAACTTTGAAGAAGATACATGGGAACCATAGGAAGTAATGAAAAAGAATTACCCTCATCTATTTTAAGGGGGGAAATGAAATTTATGAGGGTGAAATTTCTCAAGGGGGGAATATTGCAATAACCTGAACTATTATAAATAAAATTCCCTTATGATTTATTGTTTTATTATGTAATATGGTTATAGAAAATGCGTGAACTTATTTTATATATCCAATTGGATTTAAAATACCATTAAGAATCTTAACTGTTTATAATGTATCCATTTAATGGTGGTCACGTGATTAGTATTAATTTTGGGCTTCAAAAAATCCAATTAACTCAGACTAAGGAAGTGATGGTCTCATCTAGTAGGATCGTACCCTATGAAGCTCATTTATCAGATATTCCAAGAGAGATAGATTCTATGGGATTTTCCCTCAACCAATCCAAAGCTGAGATCCAACAAATTAAACATGAGAGAAACCATTTATGGTAGAAGTTCAAACGCATCAAGATCAAAACCCAAACCATGTTTACTGAATGATCCCATGAAATTCTCACTGTCACGCACCTTACTCTTAGGGAATATGCTGGTGTATTAAAGGGATATGTATCAAGACCCAATAAATTGATTATGTATATTATTTTTTAATGAATAATGAATATATTTTCATTCTATTATTGTTACTCTGTAAATGATTTTTAGTTTGATACAATAAATCACAAATTGTATTTTTGGTTAATATTTTCAATTAATGAATTAAGGAATTAATGAATTTTTAAAATAAATAATATTTTGATAAAATATTATTATTAAATAATTTCTATCAAATATAAATTATCATATAATTTTTATGAAGTCAAATGTAATTTTTGTTAGGGTTCAAAAACTGTTATTGCCAAAAACTCGTCATTTTCAATGTCAGTTATTATTTTTTAAAAGTAAAAATTCACATATTTAGAAAAAAATTTAAATAAAATGAATATTATTTTTGGAATCAGAATATCTAACCTACCCAATGATGAATTTTTCATAATTTTCTAAGACAATCAAATTTTCAGGTAAAAATTAAATACCGTATAAATAAATGGTGTGTTTTATGACATCATAATGACCAAAAAATGATGTAATAAATAATATTATGGGTAACCATAGACAAATATATGTTTTAACCTTAAAATAATGTGATTTTAAGTTTACTTTATTAATTTTATAAAGCCTTTATGAATCCTCCAAAACATTTAATATTTTTTATAATTTTTAATTTATTTCTTTAAAAGTGTGACTCACCTCCACATAAGAAAGGGTAATATTTTAATAAGTTTGTACCTTTTCTTAATAAATTTATGAAAACCCAAAAAAATTGGTATGAACCATGGTTAAAACCATTATAAGGTTTTTAGTTTTGAATATTTTATTATATAGAGTCCAAAATCTAAGCTTATGAAATATTAAATAATCACCCCATCATTTCCTATATAAACTCACCTGATATCCCATTTATATTCACTAAAAATCCTTGGATCATGACTTTACTATTTACTACTCTATATATAATCCACCCAAGGATCACTCATGCTCTCAAGAATCCCCTTCCAATCTTTGGGTGTCATACTCTTAAGGTAAGGGATCCTCTCTTTCTCACTTTTATTCAAGAATATCCTCTATTTTATTACCATTTATTTGTAATTCCAAATGATGAGATATATTTTATAACCTCCCCATACTTCCCTTATTATTTATAAATGATAAGAGACTACTTTATCTCTTATTAATCCCTCCCAATTTCACCTATTACCATGATGAAATTTCGTAAGAGTTCTTCCTTCCTCTTCTTTCATCAAGTTTCTTTGTTATCATATGCATTCTATTTCCAATTCATAATGATGGGATATGTTTTTACATGAACCTATTATTTTCTATTTTATTTAAAAATGATTATATACCCTTTTCTTTCTCATCAACCCTTTTTATGAATTTTTTTAAGCTATGTCGTTAGGCTGCCAAAATTTCACCGCGATTTTCCATTCCAAAGCAATTGTGTAGTGAATACCGTACCCATTTCCTATCAATGGTGTTCGAATTATACACTTATTATTATTTTAAAAGGGACTTAAATTTATTTATTACACACTCCCTTATCATGGAATAATTTATAATGATGAATAAATCCATGTTGTATGATCTATGTGGCACACTTAAGCATGAGAATGAAATGAAAGTGATGGGTGCGCCCCGAATTATATAGTGCTCCAATGAATTGGGTAATGTTTAGTATCAAGATATGTCATGATGAGATAGGGATTTAACCTGATTCCTTTATGTTACTTTGTCCATTATGATTTCTTGGCAGTTATCCTGGACCTATGATGCAGTGTTTATGTTTTTGCCACATTTCCCATGTTTCCTTTATGTTATCATACTATATCATGTCTTATCATTCATGTTTATGATTCGTACTCTTTCTATTACCCTTTATATACCTATTGTCTAACATGTTTTACCTTGTTACATTTTTATTCCCTTACTGAGCTTATATCTCACCCCTTTCTTATGCATTTCTTCATGTTATCCCATACAGTTTTAAGTACGAGCATGTTAAAGAAGTTTTAAATAAAGATGTTGTATTCCATGTTTTATGTTGTAGTGTAATGTACCTAATTTCCAATGACACTATAATTATAGATCTTTTAGGTTGAATTAAGTTTAATTTTATGTAATAAATTATTTTTTAATGTGTAATAAAGGGAATATTTGTTATATGAAAATCATGGCATAAGCTAGAATAAGCTTGGACATCACATTACATGTGAAACATAAGGGTTAGGGAAGGGGTCAAACTCACACCTTGTAGATATCATACATGACCTTAAAACCACAAGTCTTCAAATTATTATATTCCTTTCAAAACACCCATCAAGACATTGTTTCATGACCTACCCCAACTGGGAATCCCTCATAGGAATGCAGTGAAGATGAGAGTGACCTACAAAACTTTCCTCCAATAGGCCATGGGTTGGAAACTAGAACTAAGAATATAAAACAGAAAAATTTGAGACATTACCCTCATAATACCAGAAATATATAAGGAAAATCACCAACTAACTTCATAATATAAAATAAACCACTATCCCATAATTCATGTAAAATTAATGCAAAAACAAATATCCAAAATGAAATACCAAAAAGGAACTCCAATAGAAATGACCCCGACATCAACTCCAAGCCTTGAGCTAGTAATGTCTATCCCAGTCATTGAATCCCTCCTAAAAACCTAAAAAGTGGTATGCATATGGGTGAACATACATGTATTATCAGTAATATCCTCCTAAAGAACTCTTGTGAAAATGTGGAAGAAGCATACTAATGTCTCATTGAACAGACAATGAAATCAACATGCACCTATGTCAGGTTAAATATCACTCAACCTCACAAAGGATCACTCACCCAATATCATATCCAAGTATAATAACATATTATTAAAAGAATATATCAATAATTTACCCAAAAACACTTATCTGTTGATTTTTCACTCTCACGCCCCCAAAGACAAACTTTTTGGTGCTCTCATCCCTTCCATATCCACGTAACCAAATTTATACATACCTACATGCCACATCATAACCATAATCACATCATCACCATCACTACTTACCACATATCACATAATACCAAATCATAGTTTCATATCACAACCTCTTCATATTTGGGTATCATGAACATGTAGAACATCAACCACATGTCATTCTCTTACCATGCATGACCCCCACCATGTATCACATCACCAAATCATCACATAGTAATATTTTCACTCTAACCTCTATCCATAAAAGTTTGTGCACCATAACCTTTCCACATCTAAAAGAGAGAGTGGGGGAGATGAATTATTCAATCATTCGTTCCCTCACCAACCTAGATGTTGGGGGAAACACCTAAAACCCAAAACATTTGGTTGTTAATAATTTTTCCAGAATCTGATGGAGTGATTAAGAAATCATAATAAAATAAAAAATATATCATAGACACACAAAAAATCAACTCAAGGGTTAATACCATGTATTACTACTAACACCAATCACAATTAACATTTTTTCCAATATTATACCACAAATCATACCCACCTTCTCACAAAAATAGCCATAATAACATTTATTATCTCTCATTTAATCATATCATTTATCAATTTCTATATTTATCATTTCACCAGCCTATTTAATTCATTATGTTATCCTTCTATCTATATTTAATGTCAAACTTTTCATTATCCATCAACCAAATTCATCCCATCCATTACCCATTCTTTTCAAACATTAACAGATCATTAAAACTCACTGCTTATTAGATTGAAACATATACTAATAATCATATTCTTTGTTACTAACTATATTTTATTCCATCGAGAATATACAACATATCCCCATAATAAATAACCAACCACCGCATAAATAATCTCATAAATCATGTCAGCATCTCCCACAATGGTCATAATATCATCTCATTTCCACTCAATCATACATGTCACCGCTACCACATCAACAACCACATCTACCCATGCCAACCATAGAAAACCAAGATTAACCCTCATTTAAAAAATCATTCCAAAACCACAAAACCAACCACGAAAATCTACTGCCAAAACCACAATGATCATAGCATTATAACAAGGCATGTCATCATCAAACAACACCAAATTTATGCAACAAAAAACTTCCATCATTCCATTTATATAACATGCCTATATATTAACTCAACACATATTGCATGAGAAACATCATCTCAATTACTACTTTCAAAAAACTGATTCATTATCATATTTAAGTGATTAAACTTTTATGGAAGGAGATCTAATCATTTCAATAACATCAAACAAGGCCTACATAGCACACCAATATCAACAGTAATCAATCACATGCAATATCATGGATTCATATAAAACACATGTGAATCACCCATCATCTTAAATTTTATTTATTTAATTTTATAATATTCATAAGTTTAATCCTTAGCATCCATTAAAAAAAATAAAAATTATGATACATCCAAAATTTACATAAAATGAAAAATGAGAAATCTCAAATCTCCTACCTCAACTGAAGTTTAAATAACCACTTCACAAAAACAAAGGTAAGGAGATGATCATAAGGAAAATAATATTTGGTAAAAACATCAATATCCTATAGCACAAAAATCTCCATCAAATTCAAAACCCAAGGCTAAAAAACCAAATTCAAACCGCTATCACAGCCTCTCCAGGATGTACATGAAGATAACTCAAAATAAAGGAAAGAAACTCACATCGGATCACAAAGTGGTTAATCACTTGAATATGAGGGCTAAATAAAATCAAAGATAATTAAAAGTTATCTAAGGAATCACCTATATTATCCTAGGGTTCATAGGAAATGAAAGAATCTATCAGAATTTAGATGGAATTCTGAGTTTATATTGAAGATGGAAACTTAAGGAATCACGATGCGACAGGTCATGGTCATGTTATGATGAGGCTAAATCGAGGGAATATCTATAAATCGCATCTTGATATACCTTATCTCTCCCATTTAAAACTCAATTAACTCTATTAATTTTATATATCTAAGGAATCTCATGGTGCGATGACCATTACCACACTACGACATCTGAATTCTCAAAAAAACACGGCGAAGACCTCAAAACAAGCCACGATGTAAAAAAACACCACAAAATCATCCACCCATGGATTCACTTTAATGACCCCCCCCCCCCCCAGTACCCCTCCAGTGGGATCCAGGTTGGATACTACCACCGAGGATGTAAAACACTCAAATGTGAGGCATTACCCTTAATAAATGGAATGGATTGAGAAAAAGGATAACAACCCCCAAATAACTTCATCACATACATAAAAAGAAAGCAACAACCCATGTGCATGTCAAACAATAAATATAAAAGTCTCCAAGATGAAAGGGAAACGTATAATAGAAACTCCACAAAAGCTCCAACCTCTAAGCTATGAATGTCTTGCTTAGTCTTTGAAACCACCCTAGAAACCTAAAAAATAGTTATATATACATAGGGTGATCATAACATATATACTCAGAAGTATCATACTGAAGGTATCCCATGAAAATGTGTAAATAACATACTAATGCACTAGTGAAAAAAACAACAAAACCAAAATGTTCCTATATAGTTCATCTATCTATCTCAATCTCACCAAGGCTCACTCGCTATAATTTGCAAGAAATTATTATGATAATATCAAGAAAACATCAATAAAAATTCTATGTGTCTACTTACCTCACATAGTTGTCTCTCTCATTCCCCCAACATCAAACATCATATGCTCTCATCCCTCCCATTTCATCCCACTATAATGTTTTCAGTGGTCTATGGAGTTGGTTAGGTCATAACCCTTCCTAACCCAGCCTCCCACAGATCCTAACGTCCAGTGCGAGAACCAATCCATATCTACATATCACATGTTTACACCAAATAACCATTTTCATCATCACACATCCAACCACAACCTCATATCCAAGGAATTTTGGTATCATAAATGTGAAGTTCAACAACCTCATGTCCCCCTCCTACCTTTCATGACCCCCAATACATATCACATCCTCAAATCATAAATCATATACACCAACTATGCCAACATTGGTCAATAATCACCACAAATTGGGTACTACCACTATGTATTGTTGTTTAAGGAAGAGAAAGTAATATGGGGTAATCATACATCCATTCCTCACCATCCGGGTGTTGATGAAAACTCCCCACAAAACATTTTGGTGTCGGTATGTAGTACACGATGCAGGTGGGGTGCATATAGAAATAACATGAAAATAATATCATATATATATACATGTAGACATCAAAAAAACCCAACCTAAAGGTTTCACATTAATAATTCATCATCTATGTCTTATAATCAACACCATACAAATGTTATTGCACATTGTCACTACTAAATTCAACTCCAGCACACTGAACAGTGACACATAACCCACTTTCCTTTATTTCAATTATATATTTATACTATTTACATATTATTGCATTACCATCATTTGTTCATTAATTAATCAAATTAACTTCATGTTAGATTAAAATCCATTATAACCAACATCCATACTTAATGTATATTTAAGTCTAGTTTGTTCATGATTATTCAATTCATTGAATAACACTGGAAAATTCCAGTCTAATTTTATTAAATTTCATCCCATACCATTACCCTTTCATCATTACCAACCCCATATTCCATTGATACCAGGATACTATAAAAAGGCACCACACAGAAACCTATTGGGCCTCCTACCAAAACTAACACCACAACCCAACCATCTCAACACAAACACGCATCAACCACCATACTTTTACTGCATACAACACATCAGACACTTGATTCAGTCACCACCATCATCGCATAATCTCAAAAAAGTCCACACAACCCCAAGGTAAATAAAAAACATATTATCAATTCAAAACAACATATTTCAAAACAACTTAAATCCACAATTCATTAAAGGGTGTATCATTAACTCATCATCTTGTGCATGATTATTTCCACATAGTTTCCATATTATCACTCAGCCAATTCATTAGCTACATATAAGTTGTTAACCTTTTATGAGTGTTGGGTTTAACATAGAAAAGTTTATCAATCCACAAAAAAGGTTTACAATTCACAGTATTGACAACATATATATCACAATAGGTTATATGTTTTAAGATAAAAAATTCAAAAATAACAAGGAAAAGGATAGAAATATGTGATTACTTCTCTTTCCTTCCAATTCAATTTAATATGGTTCATTATCTTCATTATTTAATATATACCACCCACCCAATTGAAAAAAAAGCATGTTAATTGCATAAATTCACAAAAGAAGAGAAGAACAAGGATACCCTACCTAGAAAATAAGTTTAAAAATATATTGAACTAAAAATAGTGAAAAATAAAGGTTATGTTTTTTCATAGATATCATAAAGTAAAGTGCTTGATCAATCGTACAATACTTGTAAAGAAGAGGGAATGTGAAATAGAAACAAGCTCCTTCCTAAATTTTGACACACTATTGCAAAAAAATAGAGAGGGAACCAAGTTATTGACTATTCCTAGAATCACAAATAGGGAGGTTTTTGGTCAAAGGCAGATGACTCCAATGATCAAGAGAAAGTTTTTGGTTCATGTGGACTCAAATGAAATAAGAAAATACTTGAATGGAAGAAATACCTTATTTTAAGATACTAGATATTGTATCATCCTTTTTTATAATAATTAAAAATTATTATTATGTCTTATTATATAAGTCCTATTATGTGAAAATCATATTTCTTCAATAAAAACTACTCTTACATGTGTTTTATGGTGTTATGTAAGGGTAAAGGTGTGTTTAACATCTTTTTGTAAGGGTAAAAAGGGTTTTCCTTGAGTTTTGTAAGGGTAAGGGCATCTTTTTATGAGTTATATAAAGTAAATGTGGTGTTTACCTTAGTTATTTAAGGGTAAACCCCTGGGGTATGTGTGTTTTGTAAGGTTACTCTTTCACTATGTAAGGGTAATCCAGGTTGTTGTGTAAAGGTACTAGCTTGGGTAAGGGTAACCAAGATTTTCTAAGGGTTGTGTAAGGGTATTGCATTAGGGTACCAAATTACATATGGGTACCGCATAATGGTGTTCGATTATGTGAGGATACTGTGTAAGGGTACCAAATCACATAAAGGTATCATGTAAGGGTACAATGTATCTTTCATAATGGTAAGCTAGTGTTTTTAAAGGATGTGTAAGGGTAAAAGGAGATGTGTAATGGTAGTCCCTGTTTTTCAAAGGATGTGTAAGGGTGACTTTACCCTTATGTGATGCTTAAGAGCTATGTAAGTTTAAAACCATGTTACCCTTATGCGATTCTCTTTTTTAGAAAAATATTTTTAAAAACTCCTTTTACATTCTTCTTCCTCCAGCTTGACCTAAAACGCATCTAAATGTTATTAAATGATGAAAAATCATATAAATATATTATTTACCAATTTTAATTGTGGTAACTTTGATATTGAATGTTTTAAAACCTATTCACTTAAAATCCAACTAAAATTGAGAATTAAATGGTTATATCAATTATGGGGTTTTATTGAAAATATTTAATAATGTTTGAATGAATGACAGACCCTTGTAAATGGTTTATTTACCTTGAATCACATGGGATACTGGGTAGTTAGGATGGGAGAACACACGCTATGTATGTATTAACTCTATCTGGAAATAGATTGGCAATAACAATGAAAACTAAACTATTTGATGGTGGGGATATTATGATAGATTTTCTTCCATAGAACCAACTTTATTAATACTTTATTATATGTTTTACATTATTAATGAAGTTTCTTATCGCATCATGATTGTTATTTTTCCTGAATCTTGTATGTGGCGTTAAATGATGTGCATGTGCTCGCGCCCCTATCATCCATTCTCTGTCACTCCTTAGTAGTCATGGGCCCATCTATTAGGTCTTGTGGAACTTTAGGGGGAAATGAGGGGTGCTTTTCATGTTGTAATTGAGAGGGTAGTGAGGGTGGGTGGAAAACATAAAAAAATAAAAAAAAAATAGGGGTGGTTAACCACCCCCTAATTATTCAATTTTAGAGTCAATGAGGGGAATTTAAACTTTCCCTAATTGATTAAATGAATTGGAGGTGGTTTGAACAACTTATAAAATACCCAAATATGAAAATTTTAGAGTAAAATTAGAATGGGTTTAAATACCCTCTAAAATAACCACCTCTAATTTTGAACATATTTTACCAGTGGTTTGTGAAATCTGTCTCTAATAAGATGAGGTGGCCACATTAGCAGCAATTCCTGATAACAGCTGCTAATGTATTTAGAGGGGGTTATAAGTCCCTCTAATCGCAAAAATAACCCCCTCTAATGAGGTTTTTTTGTATTTATAGAAAGGGTTTAGTGTGAAATTTTCAAACTCTAAACCTTCCATAATAAATATCTAATTATATCACTCTCAATAATCACTTTTGGTGTATATAACAGATATATATAAGGACTCTCTCAAGCCCTAGAAAGAGATCTAGATATCTAGTGTGTACTCTCTCTACATTCTCTCTCAAAATTTTGAGAGAGCATCAAGATTTATTCCTCCTTTAATAATAATACTTCTACAATCAACCATGAACAATGTAAGTGGTCAGAATTGGTTGTGCTAGCACCTGATGATTCTATGGAGATGTTCATAGATTGTTGTTGTAATGTCATAGATTTTTTATGAGGTACACAGCCTATATTTTTCAATTGAATTCCTCAATTTTATCCTTATATGCATGCCTAAATAGGTCATGAGGGGTATGAGGGTGTCTAGGTCTTGTTTGGAGCCTAAAGCCATAGTTTTTGGGAAGCACAACTAAGGTAAATGGTTAGCTCACAGCTAGTGATAACCATGAAACTCAAACCATTCGGGCCTAAAAGGGTGCCACATAGTTTTTCTAAACCATGCAAGGGAGGCTTGGTCCATGCGGGGCTGAGGTGGAGGTTTTCACATGATCTGTGTATGATTTTCTTAACTATGCACTACAAGCTATGTGAGATGTGTTCCATGGACATTGGGTTGTGCACGGTTTGTCTAACCATGCGGCCTAACCATATTCCCTTTAAATTTGGGGTAAAAGACCTTTTTCCACCTCCTATTTTAACTCAAATCCTATTTTCTTTCTTCCTCCTCACACAATACCCCCTCCTACGTGAAGCTCCTCCTCCATGGCTCCCTTTAGGCTTTGAATCAAATCTCTCATCTAGACTTTGTTTCCTTCACCGTCAGTTGTGTTTGATGGTTAAGGGTAAAATCTCTATTCTTATTCCTTCCTATTTTTGTTTATCTCACCATCTTATATGTTATTTTGGTGTGAGATTATATGAACTATTTTCAGTTCACATGTTCATTTTTGGTTTTTTCTTGTGTTCTAGCTCGAATCAAAGGCTGACAATGGATGAGGGCTCATCTACCAACCTAGGGTAGCTGGCCTAGTTCTTTTTCCAAAAAAAAATATGATTTATAAGGTGAATCATTATTTCTCATGTTGGACCTTTTCAGTGATGCCTCATAAACTTTTAATTAATTAAATAAATTTATGTATCATGATTAGTATACTCCTAGTGACCCACAAACAACATTAAAGGTTGACCATCTCGACATGAGCCACCAATAAGGGTGTTCCTTCCTTAAGTTCCTAAGTGCCCCATTACTTGAATTGTTTTAAACCACATTTTGAGGTGTGTGAGATGTTTATGGAATGTTTATCTTTCTTTATTAAATGTTATGACTTTCATATTATCCAAAACACATACCCTTACATTAATCTTAGGGTGATACAAGGGTCCCAACTTAAGGATGATTTGGATGGGCTCTTCATGCTTTGTAATTGGAACTTGAAAATGATTTTAATATGTCAGGATCAATACTTGGTTTCCTTTAGTGGAACACCTTTGATGAGCTCACCAAGCAGATTACTTACCTACCCATGAACAATACTAGTTCCCTGGGAGAATTACCTTGGATGAGCTCGATGGGAAATATGGTTATACCATGTCATAAGTGATACTTGTAGCCCTTTGTGGTACGCCTAAGATGGGATCAAAGGGACATGATTACACCATTCCGAGAGTGATACTTGGAATTCCTTTTACAAATCAACTTAGATAGACTCTTATCGTGGTGGGTATTTATAGTGCTCTTGGAGTGATATTTGGGATTCCTTTTAAAGATTGCCTTGGATAGGGTCACGATACCATTTATTAAATTTTAAGGATTCCTTGTAATAAAAAGATTGAATGGGAGTTAAAACTACCAGGAGTTGGCCTCCAAGCCAAATAACATGCTTGGGTTTGACCCAAGTTTACTCTTGTCATTCAGAAGGACCAATTATGTTTTCATACATGTATCCTAGAAGACTTACAATGTATCTATATACATTTATACATATACTATATATGCATAGGTTGAACCTGGTTCACACATGAGCCTCAACCCAGTTGGTGAGGACTCTTCAAGTTCATCCACAAGACCCAGATTCAAATCCGTGCATAGGCATATTTCTGGGTTACTGTATCAGGTATTGTTAGGTACTGTAGTAGCCGGAACTATTCACCTCCAGGCTTCCGGTTTGGGCCTGGAGTCCTTAAGGCCTTCAAGACACCCAAGGCCTTTGGGATAGTTAAGTATTTCAGGCCACGTCAAGGCCTTCGGGCCACCTCAAGGCCTTTGGACCACCTCATTCAGATTTTTAAGTGCAGATAAAACTAGACTGACCAAAGGAACTAGCTCCAGATGAGGACTCATAGCAGGTGATTTCACCATATCAAAGCTATCTGGATTTGGGATAATGAGAGGGTATGGTAATTTCCATTAATACTAGTCTTTTTCACCTCTACATAGGTATTTCTAGACAAACAAGCAATGTGAAGGTGAGATGATGACTTCATGATCTAGATGATGGGGAGGAGCATTTCCAAGTAGTCATGTCTAGGATGAATTCCTCTAAGACCTTTGGGTCATGTAATCCACTAAGCCTATAGGCCTTGTAAGGGTTCCCCCTCATCCCTTAAAAGAGTTATTATCAAAAAATAAATAAAAATAAGTCCTTTGGACCATTTGGGTAGGTTGACCTTGATTCAAGGATATTTGGCTTAGGCCAAAGTTGGTAGTTTCAGTCGAGTATCCCATGAGGAACCCGGTAAAATGTGTTTATTTATTTACTGTCTCATATTTATTATGTCTCTTCATGTTTCTCATTTTATATTCATAGACTGGATAGTTCTAGTCACCATTGGTGGTGGCATACTGAGTATATCTCACACCTTGTTTGGGTCATCTGTGGTACCCAAAAAAACTTCATGTCTTCAGGTATAGATAAAGGGAAACAGATGACTTTTGATGTTTGATTTTTCTTCAGTATTGGAATGGAACACAGGAGTAAAGGACTGATCTTATACTCATAATGCTAGTGGAGGAAGCTATTGGTCTTTTTGTTTAGAATGTTATATATGTTTGTTCCCTTATATCCCTTGTAATTCCCATTTTGTATATAATCATGGCATGATCATCATTTTTCAATATGATATTGATTCAGCTTCTGACTATTTATTTATATGTATGAGTTATCTTCCACTGCTAGTTATTTATTATTGTTTCTATTTCTTATCATTACTACTAACCATTTTACTACACTCTGATCAAGAGGACATAGTCTCCCCAGAGACACACCCTAGACTCTCACTACTAGTTGGAAACCTCTAGCATATGGGGAGGCTCACTTGAGGTCATGTGGCCAACCGGCTCGGTGCACCCCATAGTAGCTTCCGGATAGGAATCTACAGTGGTGCATGTTTGGATAACAGCTAGAAGGATTCTACACTTAGATACAATAGTGCAGTAATGGTATGATGATATCTAGTCCACCAGATCATTAAATAAAGCAAAATTATAAATTGAGGTAATTATATATCTTCTCATAAATTAATTATGAATTACATGTGAAGATCATTCTCTTCGGGTTCCAACATTTTAATCTATTCAAGTCTTTAATGGTTTTTATTGGAAATAATGTTTTAATCGTGTGAATAAGTGATTACGTGTAAAATTAAGACTAAAATTTGAGTTGGTTATACCATCAAAGGATGATTCCACTTCATCTGAAACCTAGAATTGATATCATAGTGTTCACATGTTTAATTTATAATTATTTATTATTAATATATTGTTTTCATGCATTTTCGTTTTCTTTTACTTATATTAATTTGTTTTAATATTCTGCATCATCGTCTCTTCCCATTCTTCATTATCGATAACATAACCAATAATAAGTTAATGATTAAAAATGAAGAATCATTCGATTCATACCATCTAGAGATGCCAAAGGCTCTGCCTGGAAAAAAACAGAGTACATGATGAGTACTACCTGCATATACACCATTCATTTTTGTTTTTTCATCTTTATCTCATGATAAATTCAGATAGATCCGATGAAATCAAATCTAAGATCTGATAAAAGTATTTTGGCGTGTAGGTCTAAATAGACTAGAAAACGACTTGAATAACTACATGCTATGTAAAAATTGTACATGATGTGTATTCCCTATTTTATAATGTCTAAAAACATGATTATTCCCAATGTTTCATGTATCGGATACATGATATAGGGATAGACATGTTGTGAAACTCTGAGGTTACACGCCATGTAAGTTTGATTATATTCTATGTACCTCAAACTCATCTACAACAGGTGATGCATCCAGTCCCAAGGCATGTGATATGGAAATGGGTAGAAGATAGTACATGCCATGTAGTATACTGCAAAAAGTGTGCCCAACTTTTTTTTCATAGAGAAAAATTAAATATACAACTAAACCTATTCGCATAAGTTTTGTGTGTCATTGCTTTGAAATTACATGTCATAGGTTATGAATTATAATTATATATATTAAATCTATTTAAGTGTTAAAATTTGGATAAGCACGCATTTTTTCCTCTAAGTACACATGTTTTCTTTATTAATTTTAAAATAAATTAATTTTGTTTAAAATTATAGATGATAGTGGGTTAAGGATGCTTGGATAGAATTAAGATAAATTAAATTTATCAAATTAATTCATGGAGAATTATATTAATTAAATAAAAAAATAACAAGATTATAAATGTATGCTTGTTACTTGATGTGTGTATGATCATGATATTAGACCAATCTCAGGTATGTGATTAGTTTCTTTAATTTTTTATGGTTAAATTATTATTGATGGTCTATGTTTCATCCCCTCTTCTTTATTATGTAAGATTTTTCATGCTTTTTCTTTCTTTTATATAAACCCCCTTTATCCAATCCATTAGATCCTTTCACCTGCATGTGAGCAAAATTTTATGTATGGGAGGAGATCTCAGAAAAAAGGAGATGGTCTGAGTTAAGGAGAGTAAGAAAAACCAATCAAGGCGATACATAGGATCCAAAGGTGGAATGCTACAACATGAACTGACTGAAAATTAAATTTTTATTATTGAAACACTTTATGGGAAAATTGTGAAACCTAATGGGTTAACAAAAAGTCATTCGGCATCAAAAAAATCACAAAATAATTAAAAGAAAGTTCGAGTTTACTAGAAGAGATATCTCTATATAAACTCCATTGGAGAGCAGAGACTTTCGTATCGAGGTAATCCTTGAGGAAATATTCAAAATGGTAGGTTAAATTGTACCAATTTTGAACGTATTCCTCAATATTTATCTTTTTTTTTTGAAACCGCATATCAAGATAAGATCTTGCTTATTGATCCACCCAAATTATTCTTGATTTGAAGAAACTTGAAGCATTGTACTGTGCATCCTGTCAGCATCCTCTTGCGAAGTGTTAATATGGATATATTTCTCAATCATTTCTTCCTCGAAGTGTATGATATGTTCACATGTCATGTCACTATTTTTTTCCTCCTTACCTACTTCATGCTTCAATACATCAAGCTCCTCCTTAGTGGGAACCACTAAATCAGTGTTGGGAGCAGTGGGAGAGACATCTGCAACCACAATACTACCTTGTGTTTGGATTCATGATTCCCTAACTTCATCATCTTGGTCACTAGTAGTGTGAAAATCATCCTTGTCTTTGGACCTTACCTTCTTGGATGACCTAGTCTCCATCGGTTTGGGTAGGTGTGAGTAATCTTTACATCCCTTTGATTTCTTCCCCTTAATAACAATGCAATTCCCTGAGTCCCTATTTTCCTTCTTCCCCCTCTTTATCGTTGGGTTTTGGAGTCCTCTTTCAAGTGTTCCTTCAGCACTCTAAACTGAGACTAAGCTAGAGTTGTCATCTCCCGACTCAACCACACAAGGTCCTTTCCCTTTAGCATGATTATCCACAAGTTGTGGGCTTTGTATGCCCAACACTGCCAAAATTGAACCTTGATGCTCCTGGACTAGAGCTTCAACTTCCAAACTTTCAAAATGATTGCTAATGATAATAGCAAGGTTGCACCTTTTGGAACTCGACTTGTTCTTCACCTTCACCCATTCTCCATCCCCAACCAGCATGCCTTGCTCTAAGTCTTTGAGTTCAATGCAGCTAGTTGGATGTTCTTCTCTTTCCTTCTGTACCTAGATCAGACCCTCACCTTCTCTAACTACCTCAGCATAGGATGACGGCTTTGGTGAATTGATACAAGGGTTCGAGGGGATAATGGATGCCCCCTCCATATCCTCTGGTATAGACCAGACCTAGTTTTCCAAACTAGGTCCATCCAAATCACATCTCAATATTTCGTATATGTTTGTAACCTTTGGGTTTGGATTAGAGGTTCTTGTAGCTTTCGAAGAGTGATCTATATAGGGTACATCCTTGTTGCCCAGTTGAATAACTCCAGTTGTACCCAAATGGTCTGGCTGGAGTGACTGATGAACACGCTCCTCTTTTCAACCACACCGACAAGTAGAAACAATATGAACTAGATGTTTACATGAAAAACAAAAGTCTATCCAAGACTCAAAGACAACCACTTGTTTGTAGCGGAATTCCTTCCCCACCGCAATCCAAACCCACTCAACTAACGTCTTGGAAACATCAACTTCCACTCAAATACGAGGAGAAATGGGATGAAAAACTGAATTTTTTCAGCTATCGGAACATAAGTAGTGACCAACAAGATTCCCAAGCATAGGAATAATAGAAGGATTTTGGAAAGGAAAAGGTAGTTCGGGGAAAATTACTCACATAGCTGTAGAAGGATAATCCCGATTCATGTGAAAATCATATGACCAACGAAATAGGTGGAATCGGTACCCATTGTAGGATTGAGGAGCACTAGACCAGGCAAGAACCAAGTCCTTCACCAAAGCAAAACGGATCATTATATGTCATCTATCAAGGGGGCCAACTGTCGCTCAATCTTGAAGAACCTAGGAACCAAAAAAGAACCTATCTAAAAGATAAAATGATCATTATTCATAAAAGATAAAAATCCATCATATTAAAATATTAAGTTAACATAGATTTCTACTACTTAAGTTAGAAATAACCTCAAAGTTCAAAGTGATTGATTGTCCCAAGTTGGGGTGCTTAAAATTATCATGGAATTTTTAGCTTGAATTTTTGTCTTGACTTAACATAGTTCACATCAAGGGTTGGCTACCCAAGCAGGAATTTGTGTAACTAAGATTCAAGTGTTGAGGAAATATTTAAAATAGGATTTCTAGATTGTGAATTCCACTCAACGGATCAAGGAACTACAAGTTAATTTAGTTGGTAAGTTATTCCTACCTAAAACCCTTCAAATAGCTTGTTAGTACCAAGTCTAGGTTATGAGAAGGGGAATATGGATCCTTGACACTAGAATATATAAGCAAAAATATATTCTGAAACTGATGGTGGTGGATATTGGGTTTCATAAAACGGTGAGAGATTGATGGAATTTAATTAAATTTTTAAATTTATTAATCTTTTTTGTAATCAAAACAAGCACTAATCATGTTCTATTAATTTGTAAAAATGGAAAACCAAACGACTTTGACAATATCACTGTGATCTATACTAGAGAATGATAACCTTCTCACCGGTGTGAATTTCTAGGAATGGTATAGGTGATTACACGTTATACTACATCATGAACAGAAATTATACATGCTATAACCCCACTTTATGAATTCATTTCTAAAGAGTTCAATGAGGAAGAAGTGTCTCTCTCTTTGAATCATGTGGATGAAACTATGGATGTGCAATTTTTTATGCTATACTCCATGTCCAATGAGATTCTAAAGTAATGTGTTGATATGGATACATATAGAATTGTTTCTCACCTTTGGGGTCTCTATTAAGAGAAGAGATCAGAGAGATATGAGATCTCCAATGCACTATTCACATGAATTCTTGGAGAGTCGGTGACAAGTGGGGTACATGTAGTTAATATGATTGGTTACATTGAGTGCTTGGACATCTTGAGTTTTAAGATTTATGATGATCTGTGCACAGATCTCATTTTGTCCTCACTTCCCAAAAACTTCTCTAGTTTTGTTATGAATTGTAATATGATAAATAGAAAGAAGACACTATCAGAACTTTTTACTCTTATTCTCCAAGTAGATAGGGATGTGGGATGTGAAAAAAAACCCATGGTTCTTGTGGTGAATAATAAGAATAGAAATAAGTAAAATGGGTCAAAGACTCATTCCAAGTCTAAAGATCCAGAGCACCATCCCTCTAAGAAGAACAAGATCCAGAGGTAAGGAAAGAAATGTGATATGGTATGGTTTGCATGTGGAAATTAGGGCCATTGAAAGATGGATTTCACCTATTCAAAGAAGCAAGTGGAAGATTCTTGTGCATTCTTTATTTATTTTAATATTTCCATATCTACAATTTGGGTATTAGATACTGCCAATGGTGCTCACATTTTTATCCAAATATAGAAAACATATAGATTTCAGAATATTTCCATAGATGAGGTGGATCTATGGGCTGATAATGGAGCAAGGTTGGTTTCTCTATCCATTATAGACTACCATCCCACATTACCGATAAGATTAATTTTGGTTTTAAATAATTGTTATTATGTGTTTAATGTTACCAAGAACATTATTTCTATTTCTTGTTTAGACATAGATGGATTTATTTTCATATTTGGAAATAAGGGTTTATACTTTTATAAAGATATCATATGTTATGGTATGGAATAGTTAAATAACTATATTTATGTATTAAATTACAAAAACAAAATATTAGTAATTTATAATGAAACAAATACATGTGACTCATATAACACCCAGTTATAGCATCACTATCTTGGTCACATAATCTAGAAGCATTTAACAAATCTCTATCAAGATGGTTACTTAGACTCTTTTGAACTTAAGCCACTTTAAAGATTTCATGCTTTTTTATAAGGTAATATAACCAAACCACCATTCGATGGTCAGGGTGAAAGGGCCACAGCGCTTCTACATTTGGTACACACTAATTTGTGTGGGCCTTTTCAAGTAGAATCTAGAGGTAGATTCCCATACATTATTATTTTTACTAAAAATTTGAGTATGTATGGTTATATCTACTTGATGAGGTATAAGTATGAATCCTTTGAGAAGCTCAAGGAGTTCAAGAATGAATTAGAGAATCATCTTGGTAAGAAGATAAAGAAACTTATATTGGATCAAGGTCGGATCCCAGGTCAGATGACATTCGACTGACCACAGTTGACTGGGGTGGTCGATCGTGGTGGTCGATTTCCGTGGTCGGTGGACCGACCACGAGTCGGTCCACCGACCCCCGAGACCCTCTTTTTCAAATTCAAATGCCTATAACTTCTAAATGGGGTGTTTGTTTGACGCACCATCTGCGACAGTGTGTTCCTCTCCACAAGATGGACATTTTGAGATAATTTTGAAGAATATGAACTTCGGGGTCAGAATGTGGGCCCCACTTTGACCCGTTTGGGTGTCTTGCGGTGAAAAGTACCTTTTTCAAAATTTGTCTATTTTGGGAAAATAAATATCCTATCCTATATGTTTTTATGTGTAGATCATGATTGTGGCCTTAGTTTAGGATTTCAGGTTATGAATCAAGGTATTCCAAATATAACACTTGTCTAGTGGTGTTTGATGATGGCAGTGATGGTGGTGATGTTTTTAGAATTACTAGAGTAGTACCAGATTACCCTCCAGCGGGGTTGGGCAGTGACATTCGCTAATGACTCTTTTAGGCTTACCCTCCAGTGGGGATAGGTAGTGGAGTTCTCCATTCTCTCTTCATGACTTACCCTATAGCAGGGCCGGGTAGTGAGGTTTTTTGTTTACTCTTCTGGGCTTACCCTCTATCAGCGATGGGAAGTGGTGTTCATCTTTCTCTCTTCAGGACTTACCATCCAGCAAGGCTGGGTAGTGATGATCATTGTTTACTCTTCAAGGCTTACCCTCTAGTGTGTCACCCTTCAGCAGGGTTGGGCAGTGGTGTTCGTCGATGAATCAGTGGCAAGGCATGTTTTGTAATAACCTTGGACTCATGAGTAAGAGGGTAACTTTCCCCACCGAGATGTGTCATAGTGATGCAACCTAAAACTATTTGGGTGAGAAATACCCAACCAAAGTGGATAGTATCAAGGTTTGGTGATGGATCCCCTTTGTCTTGTATTTTAGGACAGACGTTTGGGATGTTGGGCATCGATGGTGGCTACTTCTAGGATTGTTGGAGACTATTTACCTAAGATGGGCTTTCAGATGGAGATCCCCTTACTCTCTTAGTTTGGGTTTTTTTTGGTTTGAGAATATATATATTTACACCCTATTGTAGTACCCACTCCTTGGGTTCTAGTTACTCTCCTTCTAGGAGAGGTGAAGACAAACAGGGTATGTCATGTGATTTCTGTGTCTAGATTCTCATGGTTGGATGATCCTACTCTCCTACTTTAGGTATCAAAGAGTTAATGATAAGTCTACCTTCTCACCATTTCTAGCTACTTACGTTTTGATGAGCTTACTTCACTTCCTTATTGGGTTGAGCTTCACTCGTTTAATGTACCATGTTCTATCTATTGTACTTTTTTTCTTGTATCTCGTACTGCTCCCCCCTTCTTTTTGGGGCGTCCAACTAGGTATGTTTATACTCACCCCTAAATGTGCATTGCCGACAGGTCTCATGCCTTATGAAGACAATGCATAGGTTTGATTGCGACTCCAGAGGAGTTCAGGGATACGGGATCTTGGACTGCATGCGGTGGTCACAGCTAGGTTTTAGGAGCGAAGATTCTTCAGTAGATTTACCTTCATTTTTCCTATTAGGTTGGGAATTTTTCAGTCGAGTGTGTATTTTTTCCCTTTTTCCCTTTCATCTTACTTTAATATACCCATAATTTTAGTGGTCCATGCATGAATGGTTTATTTTATAGCAGTGTTGCATCTTTTATTTCTTTCCCTATACACTTTTTCATAGAGTTGGTTGCATGTGTGTGTGTACAGGTACTTAGGAAAAGGCCTCCCCAATTTATTGTACCTTCAGTGCTATTATCCACCCCCTAGCCTATGGAGGTAGTCTTGGGGTAGTTACAGCTCAAGCCCTGGTACAGTTCGGGTCGTGACAAAGTGGTATCAAAGGTGGATCATTCCTTGGGATGTTGTTCAGATGATCCCTAAAAAGGAATTGGTTGGGTTTAGATAAATGGTGTCAACATTTCTAGAGAGCGACTCTTAGGATAGGGAGTCTAGTGATGGTGTGGAGGCCGATGTAGCCATTCACCAGGACCCTGATTACCTGCTTGTTGACTCAGTGCATTGAGACCTTATTATAGGGAACATTGGTACATGCATCATATAGGATTGAGTCTTTGACTATCCTTATTGATTCATCTCCCCTTTTTATTTTTTATTTTATTAAAAGGTTGGGGCTGAAGCCTCATTTTATTATTAAACCAAATCAAAGACATCTTTTAACTGGGTAGAGGGAAACCCATTACATATCCCAAAGGCCCAATGGTCTTGTAGCCCATTACATAAACCTTAGGGCCAAATTTTTGTCCCAATAACCATTCTATGAATAGTAACCCGTGCTGCTATAGTACCCGCATAGTACCGCCGCCGCAACAATGCCCTACCGCCGCTACGTTACCCGTTGATCTATAGTGTTGTCGCTGCTACAGTACCACTATAGTACCCTACACCCAATGGGTTTTGAACCCCCATTTTTCATGTAGGATTACGGGGTACTTACCACTAAGCCAAACCCCAACTACAACTCCCCTTTTTATTATTTTGGATATATATATATATATATATTCTTATCTTATCATGGTACTCCTTGATAATTTTCAGGATGCCTCCATGAAGACATCCAAACAGGTTACCCGCTTCATATTGTGATGACGACCTTGCGAGTGATGAGGCCTCAGTTGAGGAGTCATCATGCAATCTCCTTCCTCTAGGTGGGCTAATAGCAGTACCTCCACCTGTGGAGCAGTAGTTAGTGTCATCAAATCAGGATGAGGACGAGTACGGGCTAAGCGCACTTCATGAGTTCCAGCACCAAAGGCTGCTGAGGTTTCGTGGTGAGCCAGATCCCCATGTATCAGAGGACTAGTTGGAATCAGTAGTTCACCTCTTCAGGCTGGTTCAGACACTAAGAAACTAGATGGTGGCTTTGGCGGCTACCCACTTTCTCAAGACAACTGGGTGCTGGTGGAGTTTAGTTACCCAGATGCACAATGAGATGACTCTCTCAGGGGACGAGTTCTAGTAGCTATTTTGTGAGTAGTACTCCCCCTCATGCCTACACTCCATTGAGATTCAGTAGATTTTGGGGATGTAGTAGGTATCCATGTTAGTGGGCTAGGTTTACTAACCTTGCACGCTACTCCCAGGATATAATCCATGATAGTTACTTCTAAGCAGGAAAGTTCAAGCAGGGTCTCCACTAAGAGATTCGTGCGAGCACAGTTCTTTTGTGCATCCCTACCTATGCTGGGGTGATGGAACGGGCACTCGTATGGAGATTTTCCTATTAGAGGAATTCTAGTCAGCAGGGATTGGAAGTGATCACTTTAGAGTAGGGACATCCACAGCAGTTGGTGTTCGTCAGTTGGTAGAGTCGCGATGCAGGATACCTTTCCAGGACCAGGCTCGGCCATGTGGTTGGAAGATAGTGGGTCAGTGAAGAGCACCAGATCAGGTTGGATAGTGGTGATGCTATGTGTGTGACGGGCAAGGTCGCTTGGCATGAGATTGTATGACCTGATGAGTTTAGCATCCTGGGCCTACAGTAGGTGGACCACCGCAGAAGAAGCAGCATCGTGACAAGGGTGGTCTCCAGGGAGGAGGAGATAGAAAAGGAGCAGGAGTAGGAGGACCAATAGGTGGGGGACGATGTTACAAGTCCCCCACCACCACCACCACCAGGAGGCCCACATCAGGCTTAGGGAGCTGGCGACCAAGGTCGTGGACAACTTCAGGTTATGGATTTTCATGATCCTCCAGCACACAAGATGATCCAAGGTATGCTCTGTGTTTATTCTAATCTTTCTTTAGTATTAGTAAACACAGGATCCAATCACTCTTTTATCTCGTTACTCCTAGTATGGGAGTTGGAGCTCCCAATAGAGGCATTGGCATAGTATCTTTGTCTCCAGGTTTCTACAGGAAGTGCTTCTTCTATATCTTTTATCTGTCGGTAGTACGAGCTTTCATTTGGAGGATATATGTTCATGTGGGACCTACTGGTCATCACAATGGAACCTTACGATGTCATCTTGGTCATGTATTGGATTTCATGGTTTGAGCTCAGATTGACTATTGTCGTAGGCTATTCAGATGCCTGCACACCGATGGGACAAGGTTCACCTTCTTTGGAAAACGAGCCCTCGTAGCAGGGCAGGCGAGTGTTGTGAGAAAGATACCACAACCTTTTTTCCATCAATTGGTGAGCATGACCCTTAGTGTAGTGGAATTCTCAGGCACCTAGGGTCCTTTAGTTGTAGAGGATTACAGGACATATTCTCCAAAGATTCCTCAAGCCTACCTCTAAGGCAACAGTTGGAGTTTTTCATTGATTTGAAACCAGGGACCACCCCAATATCTTCTATGGCATATTGGATGGTGCCCACCGATCTCTGGGAGTTACGATTGAAGCTATAGGACCTTCATGAGAAGGGTTTCATCAGACCTAGTGTGTCCCCCTGGGTAGTTCCAGTTATGTTTGTGAAGAAGTCATATGGGAGTTTGTGGATTTGTGTGGATTACCATCACTTGAATCAGGACACGATAAAGAATAAGTACCCCTTACTGAGGATCTATGACCTCTTAGACCAGTTGTGAGGTTTGATTCAGTTCTCCAAGATCGATTGGAGATCCAGCTACCACCATTTATGGGTTCATGAGGCTGATATTATGAAGTTGTCCTTTTTTCACTATGGGCATTACAAGTTCTTAGTGATTCCCTTCAGTGTGAAAAACGCCCTAGCCATTTTCATAGCCTTGATGAACCAGGTCATCCAACCATAAT
This sequence comes from Viscum album, assembly GCA_963277665.1. Classification (NCBI taxonomy): domain Eukaryota; kingdom Viridiplantae; phylum Streptophyta; class Magnoliopsida; order Santalales; family Viscaceae; genus Viscum; species Viscum album. The sequence continues at coordinate 164,206,936 of OY728153.1, forward strand.
TGGACTAGTTTGTTATTTTATTCATAGATGACATACTCGTTTACTCAATGTATGAGGAGAAGAACACATATCACTTGAGGATAATCCTTGATTTACTCTGAGAGCACCAACTTTATAGAAATATCTTGAAGTGTCAATTCTGGATACACGAGGTTCACTTTTTGGAGCATGTCATCTCTAAAGAAGGTTTAGTTGTGGATCCCATGAAGATCAGAGTTATTCTTTCTTGGGATCCACCCAAGAATGCATCAGAGGTGTAGAACTTTCTTGGTTTGGTTGGGTACTACCATAGATTTATGGAATACTTCTCTAGGATTGTAGCCCCTTTGACCACTTTGATGTGGAAGGGACAGTCATTTACCTGGTCTGATCAATGTCAAAAGGCCTTTGAGGAGTTGAGGCAGAGGTTGAAAAGAATTGCAGTTCTAATACTACCAGAGGAGGGTGTTGAGTTCGTAGTGTACTTCAATGCCTCAGTAGATGGGTTCGGTTGCGTTTTGATGCAAAAATGGGCATTCATTACGCATATGGGTCGAGGCAGTTGAGACCCCATGATCAAAATTATGTGACTCATGATTTAGAGCTCATAGTGGTAGTTTTCTCCCTGAGGATGTGGTGACACTACCACATGAGAGAGCGCTTTATGGTTTATTCATGCCACCAGAGCCTCAGGTATATCTTTATCCAAATAGATCTAAATATGAGACAGCAACGCTGGTTGGAGTTCCTACAAGATTATGACTTTGAGATAGTCTATACTCCATGGAAGGTAAATGTAGTAGAATATTCCCTCAGTAGGAAGTCCCAGGCTTTCCTAATACATGAAGATTTTGAGCAGTTAGCTCCCCTACACCTGACCCTGGTAGAGCATGAGGGTATAACTTTTCTACAATCGATGGTTCTGACTCCTTTTCTCCTTGAGCATGTGAGAGAGTCATAGCTAGGAGATGTCAAATACAAGGTTCTGCATGACCAAATATCCACAGGTGACGCACCTGATGGGTATTCTGAAGGAGGTAATCATGAGATCTTGTTCCAGGGGCGAACAGTGATCCCAATCGTAATACGGGAGGATGTAATGCAGAAGTTCCATACTTCTCCCTTAGTTGTACATCCCTGTGTGGGGAAGATGTACAGGGATCTTCAGTAGTATTTTCGATGGTTCAACATGAGATGAAGCGTAGCTGAGTTCACCTCACGATGCCTTACTTGTCAACAGGTGAAGGCTGAGCATCTAGTTTCGGAGAGACTATTGAAACCTCTTGACATCCCGGAGTGGAAGTGGGATGGAATATCCATGGACTTAATCATAGGACTTCCATGCATAGTGAAGGTCCATGACTCTATCTGGGTGATAGTGAATTTGTTTACCAAGTTATCACACTTTCTTGCTATCATGGAGTAAAATTCGGTGGAGAGTTTGGGGAAATTGTAATTACGGGAGATTGTTCACCTTCACGGGGTACCCTCGATGATTATCTCTGATCGGGACGCGCAGTTTACATCATGGTTGTGGAGAGTCTTGTATAAGGCATTTAGGACCCGATTGCGGATGAGTACATACTTTCACCCCCAGATCGATGGGAAGACCTAGCACACTATCCAGGTGCTGGAGGATATACTGAGAGATTTCATGCTAGATTTCAGCCAGAGCTGGGAAGATCACCTTCCTTTAGTAGAGTTTTTGTACAATAATTGATACCACTATACAATCAGAATGACACCATATGAGGCCCTATACGAGAGAGCCTGCAGGTCACCTTTGTGCTGGATGGAGATTATAGAAACATCCCTCATGGGCCCAGAGTTATTGGAAGCGACGACAATGAAGGTGCAGGTCATCCGTGAATGAATGAAGATGGCCCAGAGCAGACAGAAATCATACGCAGACTGTCATCGTAGGCCCTTGGAGTTCAAGTTGGGAGACCATGTCTTCTTGAGAGTCTCCCCACGATGTAGAATGTTGAGGTTCGACTAGGGAGGCAAGTTATCTCTGAGGTTCATTGGCATGTTCAAGATCATATGGAGGGTTGGAGAAGTTTCCTACCACCTTGCCCTACCCCCTCAGTAGGAGCGGGTGCACAACATCTTCCATGTGTCATAGCTGAAGCGATATGTGCATGATCCTATGAATGTCATCTACTGGGGAGAGTTGTACATCGAGGATGGAGCTACCTTTGTGGAGCACCCAGTGGAGATCAAGGATTGATAAAAGTGAACCTTATGTGGATGGGCCACCCCCTTTGTTCACGTATTGTGGCAGCATGGAAACGTACATGAAAGTTCTTGGGAACGGGAGATCTAGATGCAGGCCTAGTATCCCGATATGTTTTCCTGGTTTTTAATTTTTGGGGATGAAACGCTTGAAGGAGGGAATGATGTAGAGACCCGATTTTCACCTTTTAATAATTTGAAATATTTATATATATATTTCTATAGTTAGGTGTTGAGACGATGTGAAATTATGAGGCCTGTTATGCCCAGAATTAATTTTTATAAAAATATTAAGCATATTCTATACCATGCACGCAATGGAAATAGGATAAATCTTAAATGGTAACTTAGATCAGAAATATGAGGCCATGGTTGAGTCCAGAATATTGCGTTTACCCTAGGAGGGGTATAACTTTCATCGATGTGGGAATCCTATGAAAAATGCCATCCTGAGAAAAAATGGTAATTAAAAATAATTAAACTTAATTATTTTACCCTTGATGCTAAATCAAATAAATTTCAAATGGGGACTCATATTAGAAATTTGAGACCTCTGTTGAGTTTGGAATGGGGTGTTTTGCCTACGCGCATCATAAACTAAAAGGGCGCAACAGTTTTGGTTTTATGTGCTAAGTGGGATAACTATAAATAGAGTTTAAGTGTTTTAGATTAGGGGAAACCCTAATCTCTTTCTCTATTTATGCCTAAACTCCCACTCTCCCTCCCCCCCCCCCTCTCTACTTTTCTTTATCATTCTTCACTGGAATGAGGAGAAAACTCTACCAAATCTTCGGCAGATTGAAGAAAGAGCGTTATGGACGTATCACCAATGACGAACAACCATTACAAGGTAGGATTTATCTTGTTGTGAGTTCTGATTCAAGTTTTAATTGAAATTTTGTCCTTAGCATCCTGTTTTTTCTATTCTAACCTTGAATCATTGATGGACACATGAACACATCCATCGATTTGTACTTAAAACCCTATTTTAATTTTTTTCTTTGTGGGTATCCTCTAAAAACTTTTGGACACACAAAGATACTAATGGATTGACGATCAGAGGCCCTTGAAGTGAAGAAACTATCACAAGGGTTCCCAAATCACTGACAGAATCATAATTGGGCAACCAGATTGAGCCTGATGGTCCACGGAATGGACCGTCGGCATGGCGGCTGACAGCGGTCCGCAAAGCAGCCCGACGATGTCGTAAGTTGGTGGGCCATGTGGACCAGCCGGCAACCAGCTCGCGGGGCGGACCTATTTTTGGCAGGGATGGGGTCACATCGGCGAGTGGGTCGGGCTGCCATGGGCAGGACCAACCGAATTGGTCCAGGCTGGGCTAACGGGACGGGCCCAGCCTAGGTGGGGTGGGCCGGATAAGTAGATCGGGTCGGACCCAGGTCAGATCCTGGTTCGACCGTGGTGGTCAACCACGGGCTGGACCGACCACGACGATTGACCTCCGTGTTAGGTGGACTGACCGCGAGTTGGTCCACTGACCCCCAGGACCCTCTTTTTTTTATTCAAATGCCGTGATTTTTAAAATGGGCGTCTGTTTGATGCACCATCTATTGTAGCATGTTCCTCTCCTTGAGACAGACCCTTTGAGATAATTTTTGAAAATATGAAGTTCGAGGTTGGAATGTGGGCCCCACATTGATCCATTCAGGTGTCTTGCAATGAAAATAACCTTTTTCACTAGTTGTCCATTTTGGGCAAATAAATAGCATATCCTGCATGTTTTTCCACATAGAACATGACAGTAACCTTAGTTTTTTCTTTTAGGTTACGAATCAACTTGTTCTGAACTTGATGCTCATCTAGCGGAGTTCGATGACGGCAGTGATGGAAATGATGGAATTGATGTTTTTATAATTACTAGAGTAGTATCGGCTTAACCACTAGCGGGGTTGGGCAGTGGTGTTCGCTAATGACTCTTTCGGGATTACCCTCCAGTGGGGATAGGAAATGGCGTTCGTCTTTATCTCTTCAGGACTTACCCTCTAGTAGAGCTAGGAAGTGAGGTTCGTTTTTTACTCTTCAGGGATTACCCTCTAGTGTGTCACCCTTCAGCAGGGCTGGGCAGTGGTGTTTGTCGATGAATCAGTGACAAGGCATGTTTTGGCATAACCTTGGACTCATGAGTAAGAGGGGTGATTTACCCACCAAGATGCATCCTAGTGATGCAAACTAAAACTGTGTGGGTGAGACAGAACCACCCAAAGTGGATAGTATCAAGGTGTGGTAATGGAGCCCCTTTTTCATGCAGTTCAGGACAGATGTTTGGGACATTGGGCATCGATGGTGGCTACTTCTGGGACTATTGGAAAGTCTTTACCTAGGATGATCTTTGAGAAACTCTTATGGGACTATTGGTAACTCTTTTTTGGATTTCTTTGGTTTGATCATATATATATTTACATCTTATTGTAGTACCCACTCCTTGGGTTCTAGTTACTATTCTTCCATAAGAGGAGAAGACACACGGGGTATGCCACGTGCTTTCCATGTCTATATTCTCACGGTTGGACAAGCGTACTCTCCTACTTTAGGTAGTGAAGAGTCGATGAGGAGTCTACCTTTTCACTATCTCTAGCTCTGTACGTTTGGATTATCTTTCTTCACTTCCTTGTTGGGTTGAGATGCACTCATTTACTGTATGATGTTCTGTCAAATGTACTTTTCTTCTTGTATCTCTTACTACTCCCCCCTTCTTTTCAGGGAGTCCTCCTGGGTATGTTTATACTCACCCCTTCTGGATATTTTCCTGCATGTATCGTGCCTTATGAAGACGATGCACATTTTTTATTGCGACTCTAGAGGAGTTCAGGGATACGGAAGCTTAGACCGCATGCGATGGTCATAGCTAGGTTTCAGAAACAGAGCTTCTTCAGTAGATTTACATTCATTTATCCTGTTAGGTTGGGACTTTTTCAATCGGGTGTGTATTTTTTCCTTTTTCCCTTTCATATTACTTTACTGTACTCTTAATTTTAGTGGTCCATGCATTTATAGTTTAATTTACAACAGTGTTACATCTTTTATTTTTTCCCTCTACACTTTTGCATAGAGTTGGTTGTTTGTGTGTACAGATACTTAGGCAAATGTCTCCTCAAGTTATTGTGCCTTCGGCACTAGTAGCCACCCTCTAGCCTATATAGGTGGGCTTGGGGTAGTTGCGGCTCGATCCCCAGTACGGGTCAGGTTGATACATTTTCTCCGTCTCCAGTTCTAACATTCAAACCAGAGCCATTGCAACAAAAGAGTGTGAAGATTCAGAATCAAACAAAGCAGAAACTAAGGTAGATGATAAATTGATCATACCTCGAACAACCTCTGATCTGACTATCACTGAAACCTTCATATAATTCACCTACCATCCCCTAGCTCCTCTTCCTCAATGTTGATAACCTCCATGATCATGCTCTAGTCTTGGTCCCTAAAGATGAGGACTATTGTGGGGCTGAACTATACCAGCTCTATCTCCCATTATCTATTGAACAAATGTAGGTAGCCTCTGTTGTTTTAATGGCCTCAGGGGAATCATCTACTACTATGGATGGAAACAATATTAACCACCCAGAGTGGTCAGGCATTGAGCTTGATGGTGATCATAGCCTCTAGTATGGGTCATTGAGGATGAGGACCATTGTGGGGTTGACCTCTACTAGCTCTATCTTCCCTTGGCTATTGAATGATTGTCGGTGGCCTCTATTGTTGAAATAGCCTCAGGATAACCTATTACTACTATGGTTGGGAATGATCTTAACCACTCAGGTTGATCGGGCACTTAGCCTAGTGATGACCATAGCCTATGCAATCATAACAAGCAAATGGGAAGCCATGACCCACCGGTCCCAAAGTGGCTTGAAACAGACAAATGAGGTCAGCTCTCTACTAATAGAAAATTTTACTTCTGTAACAACCAGAGTTTATAAATGATATTTTTGTCTTGAAATAAATGTGTGTTATAATATACTATATAGTATTATACACATAAAGAAAATGGAAAAAATTTATTTCATTAATAAATATTGTTATATTAATTAGCAACGAAACCAATTAAAATTCAAAACATTACAATTAGGAAAAAAAAGAAAAAATAAAATCTAAAATGGGGAAATATGGATCATCCCAATCTACTAGAATCATCACCCCCACTAGAAAAATTATAAAAAAGAAATAAAATATTAGTAAACCAATCAACATTATAGAAAATGGAAATATAGAACCTTGAGAGGAATTGAGTTGAATAATTAATGAAGAAAAGTAGAGGTATTTTTTGGAGATAATGTGACCATTGGAATAGTAACCTAACCATTAAGAATAATATGACCATTAGGAATAGTAATGTGACCATTGGGAATAGTAACCTAGTTGTTGGAATAATAATTTTACCTCAAAATAATAAATTGTGATATAAATAATATTTATCATAATTGATTTAAGTTAATATAACTATTATAATTCCAAAAACATAAATATCATTATTAAAAACTCAAATAAAATATATGCACATTTTTAATAAACTGTATTTTAAAGTATTTTATAAAAAATCATATTTTTTATATTAAAAATTAAAATTACCTATTTCAGAAATTTATTTTTATAAAATGAATATCATTTTTGAAATCATCACGTCGAAATTTTCCAAGGGTGATTTTTTGGTAATTTTATGAAATACTTCAATTTTTGGGTGAATAGTAAAAAATATGATTTTTCACATAAATAGTGTATCTTAAATTAAATCATTCATGATGTAATAATGTCCTAATACTTTCTACAAAATGAGGTTTTTCTATGTTATATTTAATTTCATAAATGATTCATTAAAATAAAATAAACTCAAATTCCAAACCTAAAAATCCTTTTGCAAAACCTAAAGTCAAATGTGATCCCTTAAAATAACAATTTTCTCTTTTTCCACTTTCCTTTTTAATAAATTAATTTAATTAGAATTATAAAGTTTTTTAAAGTCCTAATACCATTATATTATATTTATATATGATTTATATTTTCAAAAAACACTATTACATGTTTTAGCTTTGATATACTATTTTATTTAATATTTTATTCTAAAAATACTCATCTCCTCAAGTATAAATAACATCACTCCCTTCCCTTGGAAAACTACTCATCCCCCACTTTCCAAAGCCTAAACTCTACCAAAAATCATTCCTCTAAATCCACTTATAATCCTTAGATATTTTCTAAAGTAATCAACACCAAAAATCAAGGAAGTGTTAGTGTCGTACAAGAGAAGGTACACTAAGAATTAAGTAAGTTTTGATCAACTCTTCTCTTTTTGTATTCCTTATTCTTATTATCTACCCCTCTCAAAACTAAACCTTATAAGATTAATTAGGAGATAATTTAACATTATGTTAATTATGTTAAACTACTGTAAGTATAGTATTTATGATATATATAAATTTCAAACTTTCCTTTCCCGCTCTCCCAACAATGTCTAGTCAAAGGTCGGTTAACCACCTATAGAGACATTATCATGCCAACACGTATAACCATCTTCATGGATTGATATTATCAATTATATATAATATATAAACATATAATTATATTTCTTATAATAATTTATAATTATTTCTACTAATGTATAAATTACGTTGAACAAAATAGTGAAATCGAAGCAAAATGGGAAATTTTTAAGTAAAACATGATATCAAAATGACTACCTGATAACCAAGGAAATTAATAAATATAATCAAATGAATATAATTGATAAATATTGGTAAAAATTAACATAATTCAATTTTGTATCAATCTTTTAATAATCCTAAGTTTATTATTTAGGGGTGAAAAAGCGACGAAATAAAGTGGAAATTAAGGTAAGGGGGTTCTGAAACTCAACTCACTTTCATTGGGTATTCTCTCTTTCACGTCAATTTCAGTATGGTTATTCTTTTAATGTTCCTTAAATATCATTTCATTACTTTTCCCTTTTCTTTTTGGGATACACATGTTTTCCACCTTGATTTTTAATCCAAATACAATGATTTTCTAAAAAGACATTTCTTTCCAAAACAAATCTTTGACTCATCATGTGTTGTTTCTTATCCAAAAAAAAATGATCTTTTATTCTAAATTATGATCTCCCTTTTTCATTTGGGAACCACAAAGTTTATTCATGAATTTATGCATTATTAAATCCTTATGAAACTCATTATTTTCTATGGTTTTTTTTATGACTATGATTGTTATACATTCTATGTGGCATGTATAATTATGTAAATATTATGATGTGGTGGGTGGGGATAGAATTATATATCCCTCCAATGCATTGGGTAATTTAATTTATATCATGATATTATGTGAAATATTCTAGAACATGATGCTAGATTTGTTCACAGTGATGATGTTATGATTATGCATATATGTTATGCGTGAACATGATGCTAGCTTTGTTCACAACTATGTGTGGTATTTGAAAACTATGACATGGTGTTTCATTTTTATGCATTGCCACATTCCATGACTTTATCACATGTTTTCCCTCATGATTTTTATTATGATATTATGCTTATGAAATAATGGTGACGAATATGTTCACTCGTGTTATATCAATTCATGTCCCTTATTCATCCTCTTACTTGGATTTTAGATCACCCCTTTCTGGATGTATATCCTCAGGTGATTACATGTACTAAAGAGAATGCGGACTTTTAAAAGGACAAATAATAAGGATTTAAATAAATATTTATGTTTAATTATCTACAAGTTATGTATGATCCTAATTTTCCCAAGACATTAAACCTTTTTATCCTGGATTTGTATCTCTGTTATGTTGTTTGTCTTAAAAATGATGTGATAGTCATATAATGAAAAATTAGGGTCACTATAGTTGGTATCATAGCAAAGTTTAGTAAATTTGGGAATTATTATTGGAGAAAGTTAGTGAAAATACTTAGGATAAGTCTAATTATATGTAAATAACCAAGAATCCTTGTTTTAGAAAAGGGCTAATACATAGGGATCTCATAAGATATTCCTTTAGTGTTAATTGCATAAAAGAATAAAATATTTATTCATGATTTTTTGACTTATGTTTTGTTAAAAACTTTTCTATTTTAGAAAATGGTGGGAACCAGGA